>PVKE010002061.1:0-24449 GCA_004027555.1 Craseonycteris thonglongyai
AGTGGGAGAAAAGAAAGAGGAAGGGAGAAGATGATAGAAAATTTGGGGACAGAGAAAAGGATAAAGGATGTAAGAAATCAGGAAAGGAGAGGAGTGCAAGGCAAGGAAGGAAAGAGGAGAGGAAAGGGGAGAGCATGAGGGAAAATGAGGGAAGAGTTGTCTTTCATTAAGCACCTTTTCTCAACTCTGTTGAATCTGAGAGTGGAATAGAAAATTTTTCTGAGCTACAGGAATTGTTCTCTAAAATAAACAAAATAGTATTTTTAGGAGTAGGTAGACTATATTTATAAAGACATCTTAATAAATACTTAACTACTTCCTTACTTTTCCTATTGCTCAAATGTTTAGCAAGTACAGTTAGTCTGTTTACCTAGACATCTCATTTATATTCATAAATATATCTATAGAGATGTAGTTTGTTTTGTCTCCTTTTTATACCTTAAGAAGTGAGACAGTGCATTTCCACTTTGGTCCAGAGAAGATAACTTTGCTAAATCAATTGGTTAACTGGTTCCTTATGCAATTTCCACACCTAATATTGAAATAATTGTGAGCTAGTTAATGCCTAGACCAGGCATGTCTAACTTGCAGCCCAGGACAGCTTGGAATGAAGTCCAACCGAAATTCTTAAAACATTATAAAATTTGTTTGCAACTTTTTTTTCCCTAAAAGCTCATCAGCTATTGTTAGTGCATTTTGTGTGTGGCCCAAAACAATTTTTCTTCCATTGTGGTCCATTGAGGCCCAAAGGTTGAATACTACTGACCTACACTCTAAAGATTTATTTATTTATTTATTTATTTATTTATTTATTTATTTATTTATTATTGTTTTTGACAGAGAGAGAGAGAGAGAGAGAGAGAGAGAGAGAGAGAGAGAGAGAGAGAGAGAGAGAGATATGCAGAGACAGACAGAAGGGGGAGGGCCCAGAACAGTCTCCATAGTTGCACATCATTGGTTTTTCTACATAGTTTCATTCCACAGGTGGGCGGGGCTGCACAGGGCAGGAACTGGGCCGGGGTCTTGCCCCGGTGAGAACTGAACTGAGGGCACTCCCCAGTTCAGCATATGGGTCCACACGGGCTGGGGCCGGGGCCGGGATTTGATCCTCGGTCCCCGGGACTGCAAAATGAACACTTAACCCACTGAGCCATCCCGACTTCCCCTACTGGCCTGGACTCTAGGCCCTAGATTAAAATAGGTATCATTTTTCCAAATATAAACTAGTTTCTTTCTAAACTCTGAGAAAGGCATTATTTCCTATTCCCTTTCATTTAAAAATGTATTTAGGGTTCTTAACTATCGCTTCAGGTTTGGGCTTAGAATCATAAAGATGTTGCAAATTCTTTTCATTTCTCTAGTATCAGCAGGCTAGAGATTTGGGTCTGCTTATTTTCCACTGGATTCAGAAGGTAAAACTTCTGTGTAACTTTCTCTGTGAAGTAATGAGGACTTTCATAGTTGGACCAAATCTTAACAAGCAGTTAAAGTTCTGATTCAAGTACTCTTTCTCCTACTTCGTCAGGTGACTTGAGTACATGCTTGTTACTTTCCTTTGCCCAGTGAAATGTGAATATTATATATAGCCTTCTTCTGTGCACGTAAACATTGCACATTCTTTCCTTTCTTGGATGACTCATACTGTGTTCACCTGTGTGTGTGCACATGTGTGCCTGTGTGTGTGTGTGTGTGTGTGTGTGTGTGTGAGTGTTTGGAAGGGGAGATGTGAGCTTAGAGAACTTGCCTCCAAGCTAATGAAGGACATCTTTTAATGTCCAGCTCGCCATCTCGTGTCTCTTACTCTACTGCTGATGCCCTTCTATAACCCCCACAAATCAACAATTGCTTTTCCATTTGTATATTCAGTTCAAAAGAGAAACTTCTGGTAATCTAGGTTTTTCAGCTGGTCACAGGCTACTAGTCACTATTCTGATCTATAGGTTAAATCCTCTTTATTTTGAGATTATTATTTATTTTAATGCCTTCTTTTTGCTCAGGTTGTATATTCCCTTTGATAAGTCCCAGCCTTCTGTTTCTCTTGTCTAACACCTCTCTCTTACTTTATACTTTTTGTATTGTTTGATAGGCAGGGCATAAAACCAATGCCACTGCCTTCTTTCAGAGGATTCTCATTCACTAGAAAGTGCCTTTCAATTACTACAATGTGGTTCCTAGTCAATCACTCCAGGCTATACCTAATCTCAGATTTCTATGGAATAAATTATAAATTATGCCAACATTTAATGTCATAAATTACTTAGTATGTCATATACCTCCCATATGATAATGGAGACTTAAACATATGGTGATTTGTGATTCATTCAACTGGTATGTGTTGAGCAGCTCACCCAGTATTCTTTAAATAGGTTGGAAGTTAACTTACCTATTGAATTATGGCAAGCACCTCAATTCTGGGTGACATCAGATCGTTTAATGTAAAATTTAATTTGGATGCACAGAGGTTTAATTTGAAAATTCCTGGATAGTAGCTAGTTTTTGAGGGTTTTTTAATCATTTTTTAAAATATTGTGGGCCAATTAGAGAAAGGCACTTTGAGAGAATGACATTAAGAAACCAAGAGAAAACAAAAAGGTCTATGGTACAAGATAAAGAAATGTAGGGGTGAAAAAAGATGGTGGAGCATTTTGAGAGTGATGGCCAAAAGGTTGTAATAAATTGGATGGAATTGTGAAGCCACTGATAAATTTTGAAGAGGCAGCCAGAATAAATACTCCAAATTAACTGTTTGGGAATGGCAATGACTTGTTTCTCAAAATTTCAATTTTAACACAATTTATCTAAGAAGAAGCTGTGGCTTCTGACTGTAGATTTTTTTTTAGAAATTTGCTAGGAATTAACGAGTCTTTTTATTTCAGTGTTCAAGGAATTCTTTTTTACTGCCAAAATGTCCTTATTTCAGTCCCTCCCTCAGAGCAGTAAGATTAGGAGGCAGTCTTAGTCCTGGAGAGACATTTTCACGATTGCTTGGAATGTCTTCAGATAACTTAAGTACCAAATATTTGACATAATTACAATGGGGCCCAGTCTTGGTTGTTCACATGAGAATTTCTACCATCTATGAGTATGTTCTGTGTGTTTGTAATTGAAACCTAAATTGTTAAAGTAAAAAATGTTGTGTTATGCTTAATAAAAAATGTGGGTATGAATATATAAATATTATAAAGAACCAAACAAATGGAATGACAAAAGAACACAATATTATTCCAGGTGGAGGCTGCAAACAGGTGACATAGGAAGTATGTGCCTGGAGGGAGCATGATCTGTAAAGACTGCGTGTCACAGAGTTTTGGGGAGGTGGACTGGAAGCAACCCAAGGACACTCAAGAGGGAACCTAGAGGAAAATAAAACTGGTAGGTTTTGGGGGAAAGCATCTAGGATCAGGAGCAACTAACCCAGTGTTTTCAGGTGATATTCTAAGTGCTGTAGGATAGTTATTATTATTATTATTATTATTGTATTTGTTCTTTTAAGATTGAGAAAATTGCCTTAATCATTGTGGTTGTAAAACATGTCATAGATAAGAAGTTAGACTTATGTGCTAGATTAAAAACTGCAACATTTCATCATTTTTAAAGCTACTATACCTATTGACCTAAGTGGATTAATTTACACACAATATTTGCTCCTTGAACAAATTCTTGGTAAAAGGTCAAAAACTTTTGTTACGAAATTAATTAACCATCTCCTAAGCCCGTATCCCAAAGCATCAGCTCTCCTTTAGCAGAAGGTCTAAAAGGGTTTAAAGTGGGGATATTCTTTACAGAGAAAAAAGAATGTTGGAAAATAAATTAGAACTGAGGGGGAAAAAACAAAGTTTCAGCACAGATGGCCTGATTTGTGATGAGAAAAGAGGTCAGGTGTAATATAGTATTACATTTCATTTCTAAAATGAAAAATGCCTTCATATTGGCAGGAAAAATCTGGTGCTCTGCTTCAGCCAAGGAGGTCAAGTCAAAACTTTATCTTTTAAGAAATAGATCATGTAATTGGTTGCTTGAAAGTAATTGAAAGTTGGCACAATTGGAGAACCATTTCCCCTGAAGACTCACTCCTCTTAAATTGAGCAAATGTCAGAACCAAACATTAGAAAGCTAATGCTTGTCTTCTGGTTCTCGAAGATTTTATTGTGTGTGTTTCCTGTGGGCTTGTGTATATGAACTTTCCTAGGCTTGTATAGACGGTTTATACCAGGCTGCCTCTAATCCTGATCCTTTAATCAATGGATCCCAATCTCTTTCCATTTGTGGATCTATTTTAAAGCCATTTCCATAAATTATACTCCTTGTTTCTAAAACATCTGTGGGGTTTTTGTTTTTTGTGTTTTTTTTTTTAAGATTTTTGTGTTGTTTGAGAGAAGGTGTAAGAGAGAGGGAGAGAAAGAAAAGGGGAAGGGCCCAGAGCAGTCTCCATAGTTGTACATCATTAGTTGTGACATGGTTTCATTCCACAAAGATGGATGTGGGCTGCACAGGGAAGGAACTGAACTGGGAGCCTCCTGCATAGGAGGTGAGAACCTTCACTGCCATCTCAGAAGTTACCAGTTGTGCTGCAGCTCAGCATATGGGTTTGCACAGGCTAGGGCTGGGATTCAGTCCCTGGACTTCATAATTGTGAGGCAAACTCTCAACCACTGAGCTATCCTGGTATCCCCCAAAATAGCTATTTTTAAATGCACACACTTTTTTTCAGTACCTATCTTAGTGTAAAATAGTGGAAGTAAGGTATTAATTTAGGAAAGAAAAATTACCTCACTAAAAGTATAAATCACAGATTAAATTTCACAATATTCATAACACATTAAATATTGATAATGATGATCAAGTACTTAACAAAGTTTTGATTATTAATATTTATTAGTTTTATGTAAAAAGTTTGTAATAATTGTTATGCAGGCCACTAACTGATTGAAACATTGTTAGTGAGATCCTTGAGCTTGCTTTGATGCACTTAAGTTCTTGAATTCAGGCTCAAAAGATGTAAGATACAGTCTCAAATCCTGACTTGCATTAACTAAGCTTGTTGCAGTACTTATTTTTATTTATTTATTTATTTATTTTTTTATTGTTTTGAGAGGAGAGAAAGAGAGAGAGACAGAGAGAGACAGAGAGAGAGAGAGAGAGATATGTGGGGAGGGCTCAGAGCAGTCTCCATAGTTGCACATCATAAGTTGTGACATGGTTTCATTCCACACAGGTGGATGTGGGGCTGCATGGGGCAGGAACTGAACTGGGGGCCTCCCATATGAGAGGTGAGAACCTTTGCCTCCGAACCATCCTGGTCGTGGTTACCAATTAACCACAGTTCAACATATGGGTTTGCACGGGATGGGACCAGGAATTGAATCTCAGAACTCACAATCGTGAGGCAAGTGCTTGACCTCTGAGCTATCCTGGCACCCTTGGGACTTCTTTTTTTATGAAGGTATAAGAAGAAAAAGCTCTCCCACTAGTTCAGTGTTAGTAAATGGTAAGAAGTATTTGAGTGCCTTCTCACTGTGCTATTTATATTCCTCACTGACATCTACCAAGAAGTTAATAAGAAGCTTTCTTTTAAAATCAGAATGTAAAGAAGAATCAGTTGGAAGTTCAATTAACTGATCTTTCCCATTGATCGATAGTTTAGCTTCTTTGAAGAATTCTTCATTGAAGGTACCTGCAGTCCATTTGTTTTCTTTTCCATGTTGAGGGAAGTACTTACAAAAGGATACTTTAAGACCTTCCAAGTGACTTGCAATATTCTCTTTCATGTTTTGGGATAGGTGCAAGTCATCCTCAGATAAGAAGTTGTGCCGAGTTTCAAAAACTTTAGAATGACCTCTTTCAATACACGCTTTCCTAAAATCTAGTTTTTAAATCATTGACTCAATTTTGTTAGTTACTTTGAGTATAGTGATTGAGCTGTTTTAAAATCCCAAGTTGAGTTTATTTCTAGAAAATCTGATAAATATACAAGATTTTGTAGTCAACACTGTCCTGAAACTCTGAAGCAAGTGGGAAATGATAGGCTTTAAAAAATACCTTGACTTCATGTCTATGTTCAAACAACTCTATAAGTACTTTGCCATTAGATAGCCACCTTAGCTCCATATGCAGAAGTAATGTGCTGTGAATGATATTCATTTCTTTACATTGCACTTTAAGCAATCTGGAGTTTCATGGTTGTGACTTAATGGAATTTACAACTTTTACGGCCTCATCAAGAATATGTTTCAGTTCACTAGAAAGAAAGGATGCAAGACTTTGTCTATGAATGCAATGGTGACTCCATGGTACATGGGAAGTTACTTCTTAAATTCAGTGCGCAGGCCTATAAAACACCCTGACATAGGCTTGCCTGCATCAGTGCATACATCACAGTAATTTGACCGACTCATATCCTTTTCAATTGTATAACCATTGACTGCATTAAAAATATCTTTGCCTGTGGTATATTGGCAATGGGTAACAAAGAAACAGTTTTCCTCAATGTCATTTCCTACCCAGCAACTGCATATTCCGAGGGCTCTACATCCCTCCCAGACCCAGCTTGATGGCCTTCAGAATACATTGCTGTTAGTGCTTTGTTAAAAAACCCAAGATCCTGTACAGGGAAACAGGTCCACAGGAGCTACCTTAACAAGTGTTAAGTGTCACTGCTATTTTAGGAAAAGCTTTCTATGGTAGTATGGAGCCAGCCTGTCCCTGTACATTAGAAATATGTTCACGTTGTAATGATATGAAGCATAGGTAAGTTGTATTTCTGCCACCAATTTAATGCCAGAGAAAGAGAGAGCATGTGTGAGCCCTTTGTGCCAGATGGTCAATGGAACCAAAAACAAATCTTCAAAGTCAAAACATCGAGTCTTCAGTTCTACAGCCTCTCCACAAAGATCCTGAATTTAGCCAGGGCTCCAGCATGCAATAGCCAAAACCACATTGCCACGACCGCCCCCTATGTTCCTTTCTCTCTCGTTCTTCATTTTTTATCCTTACTGATCCTTTTCCTTCTTCTTGACAGTCACTATTACAGTGATTCACACCCAGCCAGTTTCTCCTCAATATTTCCAATGAACCCAGCCCACATCTCTGTTCAGGGAGCAGCACTGGCAGTTGGGGTTCTAGTTCTGACCGTGTGGGGAGTGCTTGTGGGACAGTGTTTATAAAGTCTACAGTAGTGTACAGTGATGTCCTGTGCCTCTGCCTTCACTCCCTACTCACTTGATAACTCACCCAGAGTAACTTTCAGTTTCTTAAGCTCCATTCATGGTAAGTGCCCTACATAAGTAGACCGTTTTTTTTTCTTTTGCACTATATTTTTCCTGTACCTTTTCTATGTTTAGATACATGACTACCATTATGTTACACTTGCCTATAGTGCTCAGTACAGTAACATGGACAGGCTGTAGTCTCGGAGCAGTAAGCTACACCATACAGCCTAGTATAGTAGGCTACCCCATCTACGTTTCTGGAAGTCCATTCCATGATGTTTGCACAAGGACAAAATTGCCAAACAATATATTTCTCAGATTATAGCCCCATCATTAAGTGATTCATGATGGTATATTGAGTCTTTCAATTTAGGAACTTAGCATGTTTCTTCTGTTTATTCAGATCTCCTTTGATTTTCCTCATCAGCATCTTGTAGTTTTATAATTGTTGCTTTCAATTGTAACACATATCTTAAATAACTTGAGACAAAAAAAAAAAAAAAAGATCTCCACTCTTTTAACCCAGATATTTAAAGCTAACTCTTCAGAATTTACTTAGTAACTCTCCCATTGCTGTTTCTATCCAATCTTAAACTATTTTGTCACAAACCTTGTCCAATCTTTATCAGGCTCTGGCATGGAAAGAACCACTTGAGCTAGAAAAACAAAAAGACCCTCATAAATATTATGCTTTTGCTTTGTCCCTCTAGATTTATTATGACTCCACCCAAGGTATTGGTTACATGACTGTCATAGGCACTAAATTCAGTTTTGCTTTATTTATAGGTTATTTTGGTGGTATTTTCAGTAGTCAGACAGTGTTGTGTAAGAAAAGTGATGCCAGGAACTGTGAAAACAGAAGCTAACAGAAGGGTAACTGGAGAGAATCCTGGAAGGAGCCTAGGTCCCTGATGGTAATGTTGAGCCACTAAACTAATCCTAAGACCATATAGTGCTAGTTGTCCTTGTCAAGTACCTGTGTCTTTATGGTCTGAGCACAATTAATCATGTATTTGGTTACGTGCAGCTGAGACACCTCCTGATACAAATAACTGATGTGGGTCCATTTTCACCTATCAATCTCATTTTGTGTACCACCCCTCCTAACCTTTAAGCATGGTGGCCCACATCACTGTTTTTCTGGAGCTTCTCTTTGCTCTTTTTCTCTCAGGCCTTCTCGTCATCTCCCCAACTTCCCTCTCCTACCAGCCTGCCCTCCTAGGAAGCCACACAACACACACACACACACACACACACACACACACACACACCCTTCATCTACAGAATATTTAGTTAAGTCTCATATGACTGAGCTTCTATTGAATACCACAACAAAAACTACAGCTTACTGAATGCTTACTTTCTGCCAGGCACCATGACCAGTACTTTATTGGCACTGTCCTTTTTAATCCTCATGAAGTTTACAGATTAAATACCCTTGTTGTTTTTCTTTTCTTTTTGTTAAATTTACTGGATTGACACTTGTTGGTAACAATTAGTTTCCAGGTGTACAATTCTACATTACATTGTCTATGCATTGCATTATGTGCTCACCACCCAGAGTCAGTTCTCTTTCCACCACCATGTATTTGATGCCCCCTCCCTACTCCTCCCCCCACCCCATTTACCCTCAGGTAACCACTATATTGTCGTCCTCATAAATGAAGTTTAAAGAGGCTTAGCCAGTTTCTCAAGGTCACAAAGACAATTGGTAAGTAGAAGAGCTATAAATTCCAGCGCAGGTCTGGCTCCAGACTGGACCTCAGAGTCTATTACGCAGAAGTGAGCACATGTGGCATAAAACGAATTTGTCACTACCCTTGTATTGTGAGAGAAGAGACTGTGCTGTGAGTTGCACGCTATTTTCCTGTCTGCTGACACGTGCCTTGCACAGAGCTACACAGTAAACGATCCCAGTGATCAGACGGGGGTCCTTTCCTGAGTGCTGGAGCGCCGGCCTGCTGCCCCGAGCTGCCCCGAGCTGCCCCGGCTCTAGCTGTCCTCCCTGCTCGTAAACACACCTATTTTTACTAGTGTGTAGCCAGCACGGTTGGAATTGCCAGGTTCGTTCTCATGAAGATGTGAGCAGCTGATAACGGCTTGTGGTTTCCTTCTCTAATGTGTAGCTTTTAATAAAGGACTTTTGGAGAATCAGTGCTGTTAAACCCAAAAGAAAGACTCTCATGGTAACACTTCAGGTATGTTATGAGATCCTTGAAGATAAACTGTGTGGTTCAAAGCATTTTTTGAACAGATTATGTCGAGCTTGTGGTGATGGTGGGTGAGGTTGTGAGAGTGAGAGAAGTGATAAGAAAGAAACAATCTTTTCAATAGGAAGCATTTTGTTCTCTTCAAGACACCGAAAGCTTTTTCAAGGATTCTTCACTGAGGAGTGTCCAAATATCTTACCACCTTAATCTTCTTTTCCAAATGATGTCTTATAAACTCAAAAAGGCTATTGCTGCCTCTCTGTAACCTATCTACTGCAGAATGTTAAAGTTTACATAAATAATTCTTATATTTTCATCTAAATTCAAATTCATTAAGCATAAATCAAGTGACTCTGTGTAGTAGCAATGGTAAGAAACAAAATATCTGTCAATGCTAAATAAGCTGTTGAATTGGAAATATAGGACCGAGTATTAAATTGCTATAGAAATAAATTAGGACATGGTATCTCAAATATGTTTGGTCATAGGAATTTTGGTGGGTGGTTATTAACATGTAGGTTCCAGAGATGCTGGGATGGCTCAGTGGGTTGAGCACTTGTCTTGCAGCCCTGAGGTCCAAGGATGAAATCCTCGCCCAGGCCCATTTGGACCCATATGCTGAACTGGGGTGTGCCTCCAGTTTGGTTCTCGCCAGGGCGAGCTTCCCACATGGGAGGCCCCCAGTTTTTTAACCACTCCAGGTGTGCTTCCCATGTGGGAGGCCTCTGGTTTGTGGGGGCATGCCTCTCATGCGGGCGGCCCCTAGCCCGGGTCCTGTCCTGCACAGCACTGTGCCCTCCTGTGGAGTCAAACTACATAGAAAACTAATGATGTGCAATTATGGAGACTGTTCTGGGCCCTTCCACTTCTGTCTCCCTCTCTGTCAGAAACAATGAAAATAAATCTTAAAACAACAACAACAACATTTAGGCTCCGCTTCAGGAGTGGTTATGCCCCAGGAACCAGTTATGAGAAAAGTGGGAAACACTGAATTGTGCTGTTTCAGCTGTTCTTCAATAAAGGCTTGGAACTTGAACTATGGGATAACCCACATCGAGAGACCATGTTGAAAAACATTTCATTCTCTTTCTCTACCTGTCCTTCCAAGAAACAGCATGCCAGGCAGTGTTCCATGCTGAGCAAACAAAGATAAGCAACAATTCTCACTGAAGTGTCAAAGACAATAAACAACTATACACCGTGGATTAAGTGCTACAATAGAGGTTATTACAGGACTTAGGAGAAAATACCTTCTCCAAGTGTTAAAGGCAAATTTGACATCTACAAAAGAGAGGTCATTCCACATAGACGACATATGAATAAAGTTCCAGAGGATTAAGAAAACCTGATTGCTGAGCATTGTTCAATGTCTCTCCTGTGAAGCTCAGGGTCAAGTCGGGGAAAGTGGAGATAGATGAGAATTGGTGAGGGTCAGATCGTGAACGGCCTTACATGCCACCTTAAAGATGTTGGACTTAGTCCTGTAGACAATGTGGAGCTACTGGGAAGAAACCTAGATATCCCCAGGACTTGGTAGAAGATGATTTCAAAGTATAACAAAACATGACAAGAATGAGCTAGAGTTTAAGCTAGCTTTGTTCTCAGCTAATACTCTGTAATCATCATTTTGAGCTGCGTTAAGCTAATTAATGGGGAGCCGTCTCAGCTGATGTTATATAGATGCTCAGTGTGTGAAAGAGGGAAGAGGGCTGCTTTGGTTGATGCAGAAAGCTCAACCTTTTCTGTTAACATGGGCTTCTAGGGAACAGGCTGCAAGTCAAAGTTCTATGCTCCCCAAAGGCTGAGTAACTTAAAGATAATTCCATTATTATCTTTACAGAGAGCCCCGTCTGCTGTCTGGCATGGCTCCTTCCATGCAGTATCACTCAGGAGATAAGGCTGGCACTGAGTCCTGGTGGCCTAGGGGAGGCACCCACATTCTCCTGCAGTTACATGGGTTCTGGTTAAACAGACTTATTCACTAGCAGCTTCTTTATGGTAAGTGGTGTCTTTCTGATTCAGGCAAGGTCTTCTGGAACAACCAACGTAATACTATAGCTACCATGTCTCTGTCTCTTCACCTTTTAGGTTTCTTCAGTCTTTCCTTAAAACTGTCCCTCTCCTCCGGTACATCTCAGTTCTCGCACACACATGCTAACTTGTCCATGCTGCCTCTTGAAGACGTGATCACCAGAAATAGGCATGTTTCTTTCGCTGCCTATGCATTAATGCATCACTACAAATGCATTAAAAAAAAATTTATCATGGAAGAGCCTCGTCAAGGGCTTTTCTGGGTAGTGGTGGGATATGTGAAAGTAGAAACGTCCATGAAACAGAGTAAAAATGGCATTAAAAAAGCAGCTCAGGGGATGCTGGGATAGCTCAACAGGTTGAGTGCTTGCCTTGCATCCACAAGGTCTGAATATCAAATCCTGGCCCCCCTCAGTGTAAGCCCATATGTTGAACTGTGGTGCAACTGGTAACCACCAGCATGGCAGTGACATTTCTTGCCTCCCATACAGGAGGCCCCCAGTTTTTGTTCCTGCCCATGGCCCCACATCCACCTGTGCGGAATGAAACTGTCGAAACTAATGATGTACAACTATGGAGACTGCTCTGGGCCCTTCCCACTTTTCTTTTTCTTCTCTCTCACCTTCTCTCAACAATAAAATAAATTAAAAAAATAAAAGGCAGCTCAGTGTTAAAGGCAGACATTGACACACAATTTGATGAAATGCTGACATTTAATATCAAAATGAAAACTGATATGCAGTCAAGACTGCCAGACAATTTTTTTTCCCCTTTTTTGGTGGAAAAAATAAGAAGCTAGAACAGTGAGAGGAATATAGCAGAGGATCGATGTTTGTGGAGTGAATAAAGTGGAAGACTACATACCAGGATGGAAAAGGAAGTATCTTTAATTTGGGGAATCTCAGATTTATCCAGTTCAAGGAGCTTCCAGTCTTGAAGCAATGTTGGCACTCAGATGGGACCAGCTGAGAGGTCCCTGCTTCTTAATGGGGTGTGATGGAGGGGGGGGGGGTTGTGTGTGTGTGTGTGTGTGTGTGTAGCTGAAGATTCACTGGCATATGCAATGCATGAATTTAACAGTTTCTCCCAATGTGAAGAAGATAGACCTAAAACCGATGGTCTGATAGTGTTAATCACTTTTGGAGACATAATTTCATGTCTACATTGATTTATTCAATAGATTGAATTATTATACTGAAATATACAGTATGACTTTCCTAGCTACTGACCAGAAAGACCAAGCAATACTCACATCAACTGCTTATTTTAATGTCAAATGTTTATTTCTATGCCATAGTCACCTCAGCACAATTCGTAAAAGAAAGGAATCCAAAAAAGATGAATTTTTTTTTGTCAGGATATTTTTCTCTGCAGTCATAAGAAAGAAAATGAACACCTTGGTACCAGAATTACCAGTTCTTTCACAACATTCTAATAAGTTGCATCTAAATATTTTCCTTGGATGTCACTTTTTTTTGGACAGAAAAATATCCATTGTAAAAATGTTTGGATTCATTAAAATAAATTTGGGATAGTCTTTGTTGAGAATATATCTAGAACACTTTTGTTTTGGTACACTACCACTAATTGCCATATTCTTATTATTTAATATAACAGGCATATTTTATTACAGAAAACAAAGTGCACTGAAAATGAACAATGTTAGAAAGAAATTGAAATTTGGTGTATCTCAAATCTTTGGGTGAATAGATATTAGCTGAAGCGCCGGTATACAAATTTTCTATCAATACAAATGCAACTCTGTTCAGTGATGAAAATGCACTTAGTAGCTTAGTCGTTTTTGCTTTAGCACATAGGGCATCCAATACAACTGAAACAACCTGATAACAAATTTTGGGGTTTTTTTCAATAAAAAGGAATGCTCTGGTTTCTTACCTGGCTCCCACATTCGAGGGAGCCAGAAGATGGCATTTGCTCTGTAGTTATATTTCTCTTGTCTGATTTGAGTCACAAAGCCACCAAGCTTCTTACAGTGGAAGTAGGGACCACACCTTAGATTATGAGGCCTTCAGAGAAGCCTGGTCGATTAAATCTGTGATGAGTGGTGGTGGGCCCAGCACCTAGCCGACAGCATGGTGGTTGTGCACAGAAATCCCTTCAGCAGACTCAGTGAAAGGATGAGAGTTCTTTTAGTTCATGCACATTTTATTGAGTAGTAATATAAAATGCTTTTTCTTTTTTTCATTGTTACAAGTGCATGCTTTGATTGCCAACATTTCAGAAGTCAAATTACAAAGGCAAGGCTTTAGGCTGTAGTGAATTACTTGGGCACTTATACAATTGTTAAAAAATATGAATGGACTTTTGTTGTTTTCAGAATGAACCAGTTGTAACCCGTAACTGATATACAAAGGGAAAAAAGTGAAAAAGTACATAGTTTGTGGCACATGACAGAACAGAACAAAATAACTAAACCATTATGACATTAACAGTTACCATGCATTTAGAGTTTCACATGTAACTATAAACTTATTTAAATTTCACAAGGTTGCTAAACATGCTAACCATCTATATGTGTACTGACAAGCTTATGTTAAAAACTTTTAAGAATACTCTCCCCTTTAGATTTTTTTCAAAGCTTTTTTGATTACAAAATTTCAAAGGCATTAAGCATTTTAGAGAATATAAAGTACGCCAGTATACATACATTTCCAGTATATATCAGACCACTAAGCGCATTACAGTCCCATACAGGCCGATACAGCCATTTTTTTTCTTAAAAAACATGCATAGGCAGATTTTTTTTTTTTTACAGAATATAGATGCTTTATCACTGTATTTAATATGCTGTCTTGTTCACTGTACTTAAAAATGCACCACTCATAAATATTTAATTCAGCAAGCCACAACCAAGACTTGATTTATCAACAAAAACCCCTAAATATAAACAGCAAAAAAAGATAGGATGTAATTATTCCAGTTTTTTAAAAGTTAAGGAAAAGAAACAAAAAGATATTCATTGCTAAATTAATAAGGTAAGTGTTATATTGAAAGAAGGGCATTCAAGCACACTAAAGAAACCTGAGGTAAGCATAATCTGTACAAAATTAAGCTGTCCTTTTGGCATTTTAACAAATTTGCAACATTCTTTTATTTTTTCTTTTTCTTTTTTAAGACTGCCTAATTCATTTTATAGCCATTGTCTGACAAGAGTAGCAAAACATTATCAATAAATAGTCCTTATTTAGTTTGTACATCATTTTGTTAAAAATGTTTGATGTCATCCATTTTTAGTGCTGCAACTGTAAACGTACAATAGAGTAAGAAATTAGACAAAGTTTTCGTGTCCAGTAACATAATAAAAGACCTTTCATTAACCTATCTAGAAGTTTCCAACGCAGTAGGAAAACATGTTCATTTTCTAACATTGCAGTGTATACTAGCCTTAGCTTTCTTTTAAATTTTTTTCCTATAAGCATTTTAAAAGGCATACCCAAAAGAGGTGTGAAATCACCACCCCCACCAAAATATAGTTTATTATTTCTCACCCTCTATTTTTTTTTTTTTAAATGATAGTGTAAACTGAATCCAATTCCTGGCCCCCACAGCAAATAAGCTACCTTCAGAGGCAAGAACATCCAACTGCTGATCTGCAGCAATCCTCACCATGCCTTGTAGCTCGAAACGAAAAGAAAAAGTAAAGAAAAGAAAAAGAAAAGAAAGGAAAGGGAAACAAAATAGACTGAACAAGAAGTGGTCACTGAATATTGCTGCTATTACTGCCATTGCTGTCTGTGCCGTTAGTCTCTGAGGCGAGAGCTTTGTTGATGGAGTTAAGGTTGGAGTCAGAGGGCATGGCATCTCTGCGAGGCGGCATCCTCTCGTTAATTCGGTCTAAGCCCTTGGCTTCCTCGAAGCTAGTGATCTTATGTTGTGGTGAAAATCCTTTGATAGCTAAATAGAAAATCATTAAAGAAAGAAAAGTTGGGTTAGCCAGAGGACGACAAAAGGTCCAGCTGTCGCATCAGGTGAGGTTAGAGCTTTCGCAGTGAGAGAGGGAATCCTTTAGTAGAGAATGAGTGACGGGACCTGAACACAACATGACAGACTCCTTACCATACCCGAAGGTAACCACAAGGTCTGAAAACAGCCTTACCAACCAAAATGTCCTCTTCAAGTTAGTTAAGATGCAAACATTTCTCTTGTCTTCATGAAGGTTTAGATCACCAAAATCCGAAGTGGGTATGTCAAGAGGAAAGTTGCTACCAGGGACAGATCCCTGGACCCAACACAGCATCAACTGGCCACATCATTACTGGACTGAGAGTACATCAAACTCCCTGACTTAGACTGGAACTCAGCCCTAAGTTCCTGTGCTGTTCAGCTAGTAATGGTAAATTCAGTAGAATCATTGAAGCAGGCATACCTAAAATTCTAGTAAAGAGTTTAGAGCAGAAGCTAAAAGGAGATAAAAGGAATTAAGTTGGGGCATCTCAGAATCCCAGAAAGAATTTCTTGGCAAACAAATTAATGATATCATGAAAAAATAAAATAAAAGTATAAACTCCCATTTCTCCACTCAACTTTGGAGGAATGTGGAGTGAGTGACAAGGTAAGAGAAACTCAGAAAAATCAAAATCAGGTCATTAAGTAGAAAACGTTGTCTGCCCTTCAGCTGTGAACAGGTCAAACTGATGTTCATCTGGTATCCATTCCTGCCGAAATCAAAGGAAAAACTATTTCTTGGTAGATCAATGTAGACATTAATGGTAGTTCAAGAATAACTCAGGGGAAAATGCCTTTCATGTATTTTCACAAAAATGAATAGGACTAGTTTGGGCCCTATTCAATGAAACCAAGGGATTCTCAAAGGTGGAGCACTGATATTTAATTTTGTTTTTCAGTAACCTTACGTAAGTGTGCTCCAGAGATAGATAAGGCATTTACGTAGGAAACAATAATTTCTTCAGTGGGTATACCAACCAGTAAGCAGAAAATAAAGTAAATGGGGAACCAATGACATCAGTTTGCTTTACTTTCTGTGAAACGCAAGGCAGATATCGAAGGGCCAATCACCAATGCTGAATTGGGCTGCATCTCCATGGCTGATTAAGGACAATTTCATGGAACCTTTATCCTCCCCCACCTTACTTGGGAGAAAAAGAAAGAAGTTTCAAGCTGAAACTTTACCAGCCACGCCTACATAAATGTGCAGTGCCTATCATTAGTATGGATGAGATTCTCAAAAGATACAACACAATTTCTTCTAAATTCATTAAATGATGAGAAATAGTTTGTCCCCCTCCCCCCACCTGTATTATAAAGGTTAGCATCATGGTGATTAGTCAACTGTGAGAGGAAAAAGATGGGGAAATGGGGAAAGACCAAGGCCCAAAGCAAAGCTTCTTAATTCTTCTAATTTGGTAATAAATTGCAAAATAGAGCTGTCTAATGAGCACCCACCCTGAAAACTAACTCAATTATTTGGAGGGACAAAACAATTGCACAAAGTGCTACTCTATTCTTTTTCTAAACTACTACGAATACTATTGCATCATAATTAATAAATATGAAAGTTCATCATCATGGTAATTTAAGAAGTGATTTTATTAATTTCCATGATTAAAGTGGAATCTCTAGGTTTTAAAATCCAATAAGACGGTAGTGTAGAAATTCAAACTCTAATTACGACAATTAATATGTTTGGAATGGGGCTCCATTTCTGATCATTTTTTGGTCTCTCCTGGTACAGAAGAATGTGCTCTGCTGTAGTTGCTGGTCAGACAATGAATATTAGCAATTTACATTGGTAGTATACTTAACACAACACAGAGTCACAGAAATCACAGAAAACAGCCAAACTACCAACAAGAATGCACACTGCAGATTAGAATTTGCCAAGAGGAATAGAAAATTCCCACATAAATAGCAGTTTACTCACTGCTATTTAGGAAGCAGTTGTATTTTCTCTTACAGTGCTATCATTTCCCTACCATATCCAAATCATGTACAAATGAAAGAAGCTAAAGTGGCACTTTTTTTTTACATCTTGTCAAAGGACTGTATGCATACCATTTTGGGAAAAATAAAAAAAAGTTATCTTGCAAGAACAAAATACAACTGAAGACTTTTGTTTTAAAGGGGAACTTTAAATTGTTCTTTTTAAAATTTCCAGTGGGTATGGTACATATCATACTAAAAACCATGTTGATATGCGGTTCTCTCATAACTCTATATCAAAAAGCACAAAATTAAAAAGTAATTGCTAAAGGGTCAACTCTATGGTCCTTGAGCTAGGACAGGTGGTGATAGACATGTCTTGGTTTCCCTCGAAGCACCTAGCATAGGGCCTGGCATAATGTAGACACTCAGTAAACATTAATCAGTTGAGTGATTACTCAGTAGCCACTGTTCTTATTATTGGCCACTTCCACAGACACTTTGTTGGGGCTAACTGTACTACAAATACCAAGTTAATTTTTGATAAGAGTAGCAGAACTGTTTATCTCATATACAGCTGTCTCACATTGGAGTATTTTTTATAGATATAAATTATGCTGAACTACAACAAAGCACTATTCCAACGGACATTTCTTTTCCTTGCTAAAAACTTCTGAAGACTAGAATTCATAAAGCTACTTTTATTCTCTTCTTTTCAGTGCTGACTGAAGTGATTTGAGGGAGGGACATGGTTCAGCTCAAAGAATATGGTTTTATGCGATTTTTTGTCAAAAACAGCTGCTATAACCCCCACCCCACATTGTTCAAGATATATAATCCTTTTGTTTTCTGTGATTATCCTAGGTTCATTGTATACAAAGTGAAACGTACCTTTAAAGGAAGAAATTAAAAAAAAACAAAAATAAAAACCAAAAAAAAAACAAAACAAAAAACCAAACAAACAAACCATAAAAGGACATTTTCCCCTTTAAAGCAAGAACATTTTGGTTAATACTGAGCCACAACTGTTAGCCCAACACCCACACACTCTGTACAAGCTACAGCAAAAAAATAAAAAAAATAAAAAAATAAAATGAATACACCCAGCAGAGCCCTTATCTGTTGCAGGTACAACAGAAAGGGGACTGGCCAATTTACCTTCATCAGCCTCAATAGCCTCAACAGTAGCTGAAGAGAAGAAAGGGGGTGCAAAATGAATGAGAAAAATGAGCAGAGGATTTTTAACTCTAAGAACAAATCAGTGACCATCAAGGGAACTAAGAGAATTCATGTTCCTGTAAGTGCTGGATTCTGGCACAAACAAAACAGAAATGCTAAAAAGAAAGAAAAACACAACAAAATGATGTTTAATTTCGGGGATGAAAACAGCTTTCTGAGTGAACTGCTTTGATTTTTGCTCACTACATAAATGATAAAATGCTTAACCCTTTAGGAAAACAATCAGGAAAGTTTTCTTTTACTTAGATTGAATCAATGAGGGACGAGGTTAGACTGAAATGTTCATTTTACTCACACAAATTTCAATAAAACCACTGCTATGCTTGGTGATTTCGTTTTAAAATGCCAGACAAAACAGCCGAATGTGAAGCAGTCCATAGCGTCAGTGGGGCAAGTTATGCTACTTATTATTAAATGGCCAGGTTTCCTACTGCAATGCACACGCAGGAGGGTGTAAATTTAGAGGAAGAATAAAACCAATGTGTCTGAGTTGATAATCGTGATTCTGTAAAAACAAATGTGGAGCATGATTAGAGTGGTGAGGGAGAAAGAGAAAAAAGTGGAGGGAATGATATAGTCTGGACTTCTTTTGCCAAGCAATCCAATTTAAAATCAGATTTTCTTCTTGGAATATCATTTTTGAGAACAAAGTTCTTAAAATGTTACAATTAAGTAGTAACATGCCAATAGCAGCATTTTAGAGAAAAGGCTGCTTATACTGAGACATTCGCATACTTCAGAGTCAAAACTTTAAAAGCCCATTGCTTTATCAGCAATTTTTATAATGAAGTCAGGGTCTATATTTCTATTATACATGTACATGAGTCTTCATATGTTATTAAAGCTAGTTAATATTTCCCTAGCTAAGTGGCTATAAGAAAATGTAAAACTTCTTATAACTCCAAAATGTTTACTATTAAAATTCTAACCCTTGACTCTAATTTGCATATTTCTTATAATTTAAGTTTTAAACGCAGGGCAACTGCCAAATATACTCTACAATCTACTTATAGTGCCTTCTAAATTCCTTACGATAAGAAAGTAGGATAATTACAACCATAAAGAAGAAATTATAAAGCTTTAAGTAATTTCTTCTTTTTGACAAATTAAAGGGTATCATCAATAGATTCTGAAATTGTATTAATGTATGTGGTTTAAAATATATATTGTTTTCAAATTGTCAGGACTAATGAGGTTTCAACTTAAGTCTGTAATGTGTGCATGGGTTTGTGCATGAGTTTAACATGGAATAACACAAACAATGAATTTAAAATAAAGTAACAAAAATAAACTGAATAACCTATGTTAAAATACCAGTGAATACCTAGAACCAAAACAAATAATTATAACAACTTAAATAACTTAAGTTTAAACGTAAAGCAAAATATATGGAACCACACCAGCACCAACATATTAGAAATATGTACTGCCCATTGTTAAATGTATTCTTCTAAAGCAAATGTGGCCATAGTTTCTGATAATACACTTTAGTATATTAAAATGTGCTTATCAAAAACTATGCTGATTTCAGTACATTAGGTAGTTGTGCATTTTGTGCATACAAATGATCCATTTATGCTAAAGTTTTAGAGAGCAGGATTACCTTGGTGGGAAAAATTTTGTGTTTTTTAAAAAAAGTTATTAAAATAATTTTTAGCTATAAAGAAGGAATTTCAATACTGTATATTTTCCTATACTTTCATTTAAAAATTTTTCTCCTTTTGTGGAAACTAAAAAATATTGATTTTGGTATAAATTTATATGAACATTAAGAAAATTAGTGATGCTGTTAGGATGTGATCATTTACCAGTACCATATTCATGATGTTGAACATTACTCCATGTAAAATAGGTGTATCTAAAAAATGTAATCATAAGAATACCTGAATCTTCTAGACTGAGGAACAGAAATAGGAAAAAAAAAAAAAAAAGACAAAAAGATTCAGGGAAAGATATAGGCAAATAAGCAAAAGGCTAAGATTGTTTTGAAAATGTTACAGTGTATTTAGAATTTTTTTTCTGTTAAAGTATAATCTAACAGCAACATTTCCACAAAATACTGTTAAAACTGGACTATAATTAATAATATTAGTTAACTAGATAATACATCAAAAGTAACAAAAGTGAATAGTATTTAGTACCATGTTATCTTAATATGGTAGCCACTAGCCACATGTGGCTATTTAAATCAAATTAATGAAAGTAGATAAAACATTTAGTTTCTCAGTTGTACTAGCTATATTTCAAGTGCTCAATAGCCACATGTTGCCAATGGCTTCTGTACAGATACAGAAATCATCACAGAAAGTTTTATTGGATAGCACACATCCAAGAAAGATACATATTTTAATACAAAAACATTTTCATTCTTTCCAAAAATAAAACATGGTTCTACTCAGTCTCTAGGTTTTGGGTGTATAAATCAGAGGAAAAACATGTCTGACTCCCAACTTCTATTCAAATGATTAATGAAATCATCCTTTTTATAGTCTTCCTCTATTTTCCACTGAAATCTAGACTTGAGATATTTATTTGCATGTGTGTGTATGTGTGTATTTCATCCATTAAATAGACAACCAGTTAGTAAAGTGTAATTAAAAATTTGTTTTTAGCAATTGATTTGACACAAAGTAGTCAAACCACTTAGGTTGTGCATGTGAGCAACCTAAATGAGTTGTCCCGTGGAGAGGCCTGGGTTGTGGTTAATACGTAAATGAAGGGTATGGTGGGGGTAAAGGCTCCATGCCCGTGAATGAAGGAGCTACTGTATTGGACATGACTGGTCAAGCTGATGTGGGGTTTCAGTCCTTCTTTTGAGCTGAGAACTTCAGACTAAGACCGCTCTTACACGAATGAGTATCTCAGGGCTCTAATAACACAGCTGACAGATGCTCTGGGCACACAGTCATAGCAACGGGCCTGCTTACCGCTTTGCAGCGTTTGCTTCCCTCCAGAAAGCACTCCGCTGGGGAGCATGCCAGTAGGGGTCAGGCCTTTCAGCGTCAGCACACTCTCACTCTCTTCTCTGGAAAGGCACAAGGGGGCGGGGGGAGGAAGGCAAACTTTTATTTTCGTGTAAGAAAAGGAAAAGACTGGAAAGAAAACAATGCATATAATAACTCACATTTACATCTATCTTGGCTCTAGATTTTTTTTAACTTAAAATATACCATATCTTCCTACATTCATAGGTAACATTATGTAAGTGACATGACTAGGATAAAGTTTACAATTATGCAATTGTGATGGATTAGTCTCTTCTGAGTACTGAAGATACAGAAAACCATTCTGATTTAGTAATCAGGCATTACAGTACAAAGTGTTTGCTGGGCTTCCTCTGGCCCCACACATATGTTGAAAATGAGCCAAGGGGAATGATCAGGTAAGCTTTGCAGTTAAGGCTTAGCAAAAAGAAGTGAAGCTGGTTTGACTTGGGAGAGAAAACCAGAGAGTATACAGGGGATTAAAAAAAAAAAAATCCATTCATCGACTAGAAAACTAGGAGGTACACTCGGGGCTGGGAAGGAATTCTGACAACCAGTCAATAACTATGGTAAAATTTCCCAGCTTTTCTTTTTCAGCAGCCTGTTACCCCACACCTTTGCAAATAGAAAACGATTTTATTATTATGATGAATGTTTTACCATCAGTTTTATGTACATCATTATTTCAATGATATATATTAATCACAGCACAGCATTAATCATAATGCTTAAATAATCATGATATAGGAATAAGCACATTTTTTCCAATTGCTGACACTAATTCTACCTAACCAAAAAAATCTACATTTTTACATATCTAATATGTATAATTAATATGTGTAACTTACCTACTTCACATTTTTATGTCTAACATGACCCAAATAGAATTCTTAAACTCCCCACAAACCTGCTGCACTTCCATAATCCTTCTTCAACTCCATCTTTTAATTATGCTTAAAGACACACCTTTACCACCTTTTATCCTCTCTCATGCCACACCTACTCACTGAGTGAATCTGGGGGCTCTACCCTCAAAATATTTCCTGTATCCCCTACCACTTCGCACAATACTCCTCCCTCATCTCTTTTTAAAACAGCTTCACTGAGATATAATTAACATTTCATACAATTTGCTCATTTAAAGTATATGATTCAATCAATGGTTTTAGTGTATTTACATAGTTGTGAAATCATCACCATTTTTAGACCATTTTTGTCACTGACAAAAGAAAGGCTTTAGTCCTTTAGAGGTCACTCCCCATTTGTCTCAGCTCTGAATAACCACTAAGCCACTTTCTGTGGGTTTGCATCTTCTGAATTACATATAAAAGGAATCACACAACATGTGGCCTTTTGAACTGACTTCTTTCACTTGCCACCAGCATTTCTTTTTCTTTCTTTCTTTTTATTGTTAAATTTATTAGGGTTACATCGATTAGCAAAAACCACATAGGTTCCAGGTGTATAACTCTACAGTACTTTGTCTCTGTGTTACATATGTGTTCACCACCCAGACTTGTTGCAGCAGCCTCTTATCTAACCAGTCTCTCTGCTCCATTCTTGTCATGCTCTAAGGCCTCTCCCTCCCCCATAACTATGCTCAGTGTGGTAGCCAGACTGAACCTTTTAATACCTATGTAGCTCCTGTCACACCTCTACTCAAAATTCTCCAATGGCTTCTCTTACAACGAGTGAAAGGCAAAATCTTTACCTTTGACAAAAGCCTTAAAAAAATGGCCCTCAACTCACACACTTCCGTCCTCATCCCTCTTTGAGACTATATTTTTACCAGTGTCCCCTTACCTTAATGTTCCTCAAATATAGCCCACACCGCCACCATAGGGCTCTGTACTTGTTTTGTTAATATAGTCTTGCCCTGACATCTGCATGGCTCCCTCCTTCCCTGCCTTCAACCTCTTCACATGCATCATCTTCTAGGAGGACTTCCTTGTCAACGCTATTTAAAATAACATGTTCCTTCTATGCTATCTCCCCTGGCCTATTTTATTTTTTATTTAAAGCACTTATCACGGCTGAAAAACCATACATTCTGTTTCTTTGTTGTTGGTTTTCTGATGCAGGGGGTGGCGGGGTAGGGCTCCACTGCTCACTACACTCTAGCTAGAGAAGCTCATGTGAGCAGAGCTATTTGGCTGCTTTGCTCACTGCCGCATCCACAGTCCCAAGACCAAACAGCACCTGGTACATAGCTAACATTGAGAAAACATTTCCTAAAGGCATGAGTCAAGGAAAATTGAATAGAGAATGGCACTATTAATACATAGTTCCTATTTCTACATCATTTACTGCAAAATTTACTTAACATTAGACTTTAGATGTTCAATTAATTATTGTTTACTTAGATGCAAGTATTTCCATGCTTTCAGGCTTCTGCTGTCAAACCACTACAGGTTACATAAAAATGAAATGTTCTGAGTGACAATGTATTGATTTGGAAAAATTGAGAGTATCTCTAAAGAAATGAACACATTTTTTCCTTTGCATTCATATCAAAATCAGGTGTATTCGCCTCCTTTTTCATTCAACTATATTACTTTTCTCCCTATATTCTTTTTATTTTTTTACTGAAGTATAGTTGACATACAATATTATATTAGTGTCAGGGGCACAACATAGTGATACAACACATACATTTCTTATGAAATGATAACCTGGACTAATCTAGTAATTATCTGTAAAGAGCTGTTACATTATTACTGACGACACTCCCTATGTTGTACATTATTTTCCCATGATGTACTTATTTTATAACTGGAAGCTGTTCCTTATTCCCTTGCACTGACTTCCCCATCCTCCCACTCTCCAATCTCCCTATATTCTGACAGCTATTCATGCCTCACAAGAAACCTGTGCTC
>PVKE010002061.1:24549-88376 GCA_004027555.1 Craseonycteris thonglongyai
AGTGCATAGTTATTTCTATTTTACTTTTTGACAGATAGAGAGAGAGACAGAGACAGAGACAGTTAGAGAACCGAACTGTGGGAACTCCGCAGTTCAGCACGTGGGTCCTGCCTGGGCCGGAGCCGGGATTCGATCCTCGGTCCTCATGGCCTCAAAGCGAGCGCTCAACCCGCTGAGCCGTCCCGGCTTTCCCCGAAACCTGTGCTCTTAAAGGTTCCAGCAGCTTCTCCATTTCTCAATTCCAACCATCTCTGCTGAGTTTTCACTCAAACAAACATCTGTGCTGTATTTCCCACTGATGACCATGTCCCCTAATTGAAAGACCCTGTGCCCCAGACTACCACTTTCTTTCCTGGTTCTCCGCCTCCTCTGGTGTCTCCTCCTCAGTCCCTTGCTGACCTTTTTTTCTATGTCCTGACCTCTAATAGGGGAGTCCCCTGTCGCAGGTGGCTCTTAACCTGAAATATAACTTGACCTGTGCTGTGACAGTAACATTCACGCTGGATTTCAAAGGATATGAAAATAAGAATGTAAAGTATCTCTTTAGTGAGTTTTCTATTGACTACATGTTGAAGCAATAAAATTCTGAATGTGTTAAATAAAATATATTATTAAAATTACTTTCACCTGTTTCTTCCTACTTAAAAAAAAACTGTGGCTTCTAGAAAATTTAAAAATCACTCACCTGGCTCACATTACATTTCTCTTGGAAAGCACTGATCTAGAGGATGCTTGTTCTTTTCTCCTTCCTTCTTCACTCTCTCCCTCGGCAAGAACATCCACTAACGCTGCTTCAGTTTTGTGTTCACTCCCATCTCTGCGTGTCTAACCTTGACCTCTCTCTGAAGCTCCAAAGCAGAATTTGTAATTGCCTTTATAATGAAAATTACCTCCAGAATCAGAGTAAAATGGGCCCAATTCAACCCCAACTATCATACTCCTCCCAATAAAACCTGTTAGATGCATAAATGGAGAAAACACTTCTTTCCTAGATAACAATGTGATCATCCTATCCTTACACTATTTCCTCTCTCATCGCCTCCTCCATCGGTCAGGGTTCTTGCTCTCTGGCTAATTTTAACAGTTCAAGGTGTACTAAAGAGCATTAGAGAGCTCACAGATCTAGAGAGCCAGACTGGAACATTCTGCTGTCAGAAAAATTACCTGTGCCCATCCACCCTGTGGGATCTGCTCTGCTATAAACAGCTGCCCAAGCTGATGTGGTGTGTTTAGCCCCCAAAACATTGAGAAAGCAGCTATTTTACTGCTGGTCCCTCAGGTCCCACACCTAACAGAGACATTGCCTTCCCCATTTGCTTCTTCTTCGTGATGCCCATTTTGAAACAGAAGTCTTATATGCATTCACGTGATTGAGGGATTCTGGCCAACATGCCTGCACCTTACATGCAAGAGCTGTAGAAAGACAGGTTTCTGGTTCCACGATGATGTGGCAAACTATCAAGATGGAAGGAATGTGCTGGACAGCTCTACCTAACAAATGTGTACACCATCCACATTCGCTCATTACACTTCAGAATTACCAGCTTCACAAATTCATTATATTTATCCCTTACGTTGTATCTTTCCTGCCATAGCTTAGTTTTGCTTGGATCACTTTAATAGTTTCCTAAATATTCTTCCTGATACCAATAAGCCATCCTGCTATCCTTTCTCCACACCGTCATACCATATAGTATGTAAACACGGGTTAGAGCTTCATTTAAAAAAAAATTTTTTTTATTTTACTAGATTCCTCACTCACCTGCATGTGTTACTCTCTAGATCATTTAAATACTTGGAATTCATAAACTACATACTTGTTTCAAATCAGACTCTCATTAGTGCTGCCTATTGAGTTTGGACAAGTTATTCAGCCTTTCTCGGTTTCAGTTTCCTCACTGAGGTCAACCAGACCTTGCTGTGTGGATTCCTGTCAAGTGTGCACACCATGGGGCACGGCCTCTGGCACTTAACCAGCACCCCACAAAACACTGCCTTCAGGACTGAGTGACTGTTCTTGATGATTTCTCAGCTTCCAGGAATGTCTTCACCATAATGCTCCACCCAGTGGAATCCAGACGGCTCTTCACAGCACGCCTCCAATGCCAACCTCTCCACGAACATTCCTCTCAGGAAATACAACGATTCCTTGCTGTCCTCTTCCACAGCAAAGCATGTCTTTATGTATTTAGCACATATTTATTTTGCTATCTTATATTAGTTCATTGCCTGGCATTCCAATTTGGTATCCATTTTGCCTAACTCAGTATATGGTGCATGTTTCATGCTCAATGTTTACTTACTAAGCTTAACTTACTTTTCTCTGGATATGATCTCCCTATATTCTGCAAATTTATTGAGATGCTTTTATTATAGAAAAGCAATAAAATATACCTTGTGGTTATTTTCTATCAATATGTGCAATCTTAGTCAAGTCACTGATCATCACTGGGTTCAAATAGACCTTTTCTCAGCTGGGAATAATTATATCTTCTGTACCAATAAGCAGGGCGTTGAAAGGACTTACAATTTTAAGAACCACCAAGGATTTTACAGCATTGCCCCTACCACCTTCATGTGGTTTGAAGACTAACATAAGTAGATGGAAACAAGTTTTTATATTAAGAAAGGCTTTGCCTTTATCCCTACGTGTATTTTCACACAGAGATTCTGGGGCTCTTAGTATTTCTCTTTGTAGAGACTTCAGACAGGAAAAGGAATAAGCGTGTTTACTGATAAATCTGAGGCACAATAAATAAGTTGAGCTCAGAATCTTTCGATAGTCCTTTCCCACCACAGTACATCTAGCCACGCAGGCCTCTTTGCTGGTCCTCAAATCTACCGACCTTGTTTCTATCTAAACATCTTTGTACTTGCTCTTCCTGGGCCTTGGACATTCTTAGCCACTCTCTCATTGAAGACTGTCCCCACACTTGCTCAAAAGTCATTATTCAGAGAATTCATTGTTGACCACATGCTAAAATAAGTGTCTCATCTCCCACTTGCTGTCCCTTTATATTGCTTTATTTTTTTCTTCATAGTACAGAAGGAATGTTTTCAGTTTTATTATATTTATTACTGAATGAAGCATGAATCCTAACAGTTCAATGAGAGCAAAGGCTGCCTCCTTCATTAGGCTGCAGGGAGCAATGGTGCTCCACTTTTAGCTTTAACATGACTTTTCACGATTTGGCTGCTTACTGCAGAGCTATTACTGACTTTGATTTGGTGTCTTTGTGAAAGGGAGATAATACTTTTCGTTCTTCTCATGGCTTCCTGCTTGTGGCCGTAAGTCATTTAGGTACTTTTTAGTGACTCTACCAGGATTAGGATAGAAATAGCAAGAGGCAAAATCAAAAGAGCACAGTGTAGCTACTCTGTGAGAAAGAATTAAAGCAAAAATTTGGCAAAAATTAGGTTATGAAATTATAAAATATGCAGATGGACTATTTCCTGAGACGTTCCTACTTATTTTTTTAATGTGTCATTATGAATTGACTACTTATACTCCTCACATTTAAACATATCATATTTTAAATTTATTTTTAAAAGAGAATTATAGTTACTCTGTATTATCCCAGAGCAGGTAACTGAATTTAAAAGAAAAGTGTAGTTAATTCTCTTCAAGAAAATTCCTGTTTTCTAAATCCAGGCTTAATAATAACATGATTCATGGTCTACTTAAAACACAACTACTACATGGGAATTAAAACATAGAACAACTATTTTTTCCTCTCAATGATTCATTAGAAAAATGCAAATTCACATGAACAAGCTTTACACTGACACTCATTTTCTAGTGAAATGCATGTAATAAATTCATCTTTTACCACAGAACCAGAATAAAAAATAAAAAGTTTATAATAGCTTTCCTATTTCACTATGTGTTCAACCTATTGTGAAATAAATGTTTTAAAGTACTAGAACAAATAAAGGGATAAAATGTGAAACAGTTTAGAGGCTTCCTCTATAGAAATAATTCAGTGTATTTCATTCTGACTAAAAGAGTGAGGAACTGCCAATTCCATTAAAAAAAATTACGGTAAAGCAAGTATCTTCTCGTAAAATACTCAACTCATCAGATTACAGTATTAACATATTTGTGAAGTGACACACATAACCAAGTTCAAAACAGAAATAGAGGAAAAATGATCCCACCTGAGAACCGAGAACACCCTGGCCATTTTGCCTATTGCTCGGATCTTGTTCCTTATCACCTCCTTCCGGGCGGCAGCTGTGGCTCCTATATTTTAAAACAGAGAGTTGACTAGTCAGTGACATTTTGCATAACTAATTATTTTACAAATTTTCATGTATAATAGACTAGAGTGAGCAAAACCAGTGTCTTCCCATACCCTGAAGAGCATTTACCTGTAAATCAATTTAGAAACCTATGCACCTGGCCACTTAATATTAATACTTATATGTGATTCTTAAAGATTTATTTTTATTGTTTTTGACAGAGAGAAAAAGAGAGAGAGAGAGAGAGAGAGAGACAGAGAGAGACAGAGACAGAGACAGAGAGAAGGGGGAGGGCCCAGAGCAGTCTCCATAGTTCTATGTACATCATTAGTTTTCTACATAGTTTTCGTTCCACAGGTGGATGCGGGACTGCACAGCGCAGGAACCTGCTGGGCGCCTCCTGTATGGGAGTCATGCTCCCACAAGCCAGGGGCCTCCCACATGGGAAGCTCGCCCCAGTGAGAACTGAACTGGGGTGGGTTTGCATGGGTGGGGACCGGGATTTGATCCTTGGATGTCAGGGCTGCAAGACACACACTCAATCCACCGAGCCATCTCGGCTTCCCCAAATGTGATTCTTGGGAGGTCCCCAAAATGCCCAAGAGTAACTATTGAGGTTTCTGAGGGTGTGTGTGTAAGGAGCTACCTGACAAAAAATCACTGAGCAGACAGGGCAGGTTCCTACCCTTCTCTTCTAATTGAGTTCCCTTCTCTTCTTTTTAAACAAAGAAAGTGTGTACTGGCAGGAAAATAAAGTGAGTCATAAGGATCTTCTACTCATTTCCTGTCTCGTCTCCAAACTATTTTTGAAAAGGTTTTCCTCAACATGATCAAACTAGGGAGTCTCAACTCTTTTTGCTCCCTGGAACATCATGTATAGTATTTAATGACCATAAAACATTTGTTTCAGCACCTGATACTTTTCCATCTTTTGGCTCGTTCAGAAGTTCTAGAGGAAAAAGTGGAAAACTACTGAATTGAATTTAGTGAGAGATGGTGGTACATGGTTTGTATTTTAGTACTTTTGTGAACACATTACACATTTTCCTACTCATTACATTTTCCAAATTAAAAACAAAATCAACTTACATAGGTCATTGTTTCTACAAACATTTCCTTTTTTATCATTGTTTTAAAAATACTATTAATGTATGATCTTTATTTAGTGAATCCATTTGATTTTTTCTTTCTTTTTTTGTTGATTTTGTTTTATTGTTAAATTTATTAGGGTGTCACTGGTCGGTAAAAATTACATAGGTTTTAGGTGTACAATTTTATAATACATCGTCTATTTGCTACATTGTGTGCTCGCCTCCCAGAGTCAGTTCTCCTTAAATTCCCAAGGAATGTTTGGAAAAGTATAAATCACAGAAACACCTCCCTTCTTAAGATTTTTATGATCAATGGTGAAAGGAACACATATGGGATTTTATAGAAAGGGTTAACACAAGTAGACTGTCTTTCCAATTCTACTGTCACTGATTGAAATACAACAAAATACTTATTTTCAGGTAATATCAGAGATGCTCTTAACCCAAATGAGCAGTTTAAGTCACATAATTTGTTCAAAGACTGTATGTAGTCTCTGGATGGTAACTGGTGTAAATTTGGGTTTTTTCACCTGTGATAAATGTAAGCTTTCTTACCTTTTTGGAAGGAAAGATTCTGCTCTTTCCCTTAGAAAAATGTGAGTTGGAATCTTTTTCATTGTTTGGTTAAGAGTTAAACAGTTTATCACCACCCTAACATTTCTATAAGAAAAAAAACTTGCACCAACACTGTCACACAATTTTGAAATGGCTGGAAGAAAGTCAAAACATAATGGGCCATTATCTTCTAAGTGGGTTAATTCATCAGAGGCTATACTAATGCAAGCTCACCTCACCTGCCCATGGGTATTCCCCAGAAGGTGTATACCAGTGAGCTGGCTTCTTTGCACCTTCTCTCTGACATGAATACCCTCAAATACCCCGTATTCTTGCCCATTTCTTTCACTCTTGGTAGACTGATGAGATACACTGCTTTAAATGGGACAGAACACGACAGTACCGTACTGTTTCAGATCGTACATATGGTCAGCCCTAGTCTCACTGGGCTAAATTCAAAGTGTCAGTAGGCTGACCAAACATACCATTTGAAACAGAACCATATCATTGTTTTCTGTCCTATTTAAAATGGTACATATGTCTGGTCAGCATATTCTTGTGGCAATTACACCATGGCAGTCATTATATCTCCCCAAATACCTGATTGGCAGTACTTATTATTGCCAGTTATTGTCTGCAAATGAGTACATTTAAATCTCTATGGGAAGAAGCCATTCTCCAATCCAGTCCTTCTGATGATCAAGTGGTCACATAGATTCTCATTCACTATCGCTTCCTAGAATTATGCTCTATTGGCTGGAACATCCTGGAGGAGGAAATGGGGTGGGACTAGGATCCCTGCTTCAAACTTTATTCTGAGGGGATTTTAGAAATATTTATTATCTATATTTTATAATTAATATTCTGTACACACTAAATACTGTTCTGGAGACCATCTAAGTCTGTCATTTCTGTGCTCAAATTTTAGATAATTTATGATCAGAGACCAGTAAAAGACATTTGTAAAGGAAGAAAACAAACTGAGATGAAAATTAATCTTCTCATGGTGGTTTTCCTATATAGAAGAGGGATGTCGGAAAGTCTGCAGCTATCTAACTGTTCTCATTATAGTGAAAATGGTTGGATTTTTTTCTGGACAGCTCCTGTAAATTTTTATTCAGTTAAATGTTACTTTTAGTCTAATATTCTGTTATTAGTACTCCATACGTAATATTCCCCAGTGTGACTGACCCAGTCCACTCAGGTCATGATATGCTAAGTGAGGGAAAAGATTCTGACCCTCTATAGAAAACAGTATGGTCAGATTATAAAATCCATTTAATAGACACAGAGAATGGAAAGCGTGGGAGAGCTCCCAAAATGGTGACTATTATTTAGAAGCACACAAGCAATGTAGCAAGAAAGAGAAATTAAATGTGTAGAAATAAATTGTACATATTTAATAGAAATGAGAAGGGGTAATAAAAAACAAGTGAAAATATATATTAGAAGGATAATCTCCTAGAAAAAAAAAAGGATTTTAAAGATTTGTTTCATTGTTTTTTCACAGAGACAGAGAGACAGAGAGAAGGGGGAGGGCCCAGAGCAATCTCCATAGTTGTACATCATCGGTTTTTGACATGGTTCTGTTTCACACAGGTGGGCGGGGGCTGCTAGGGGCTGGGGGCCTCCTGCATGGGAGGCCCTCCCACTCGGGCCAGTGGCCAAACTGGTCGCCTCCGCATGGGAAGCACACCCCAGTTCAGCATATGGGTTGGCCGGGGCTGGGATTCAATCCTTGGTCCCTGGGGCTACAAAGCAAGAGCTTAATCCACTGAGCCATTCCAGCTTCCTCAGAAAAGTTTCAATAAAGATTTTCTAAAACCCATAACCAGAACAAAGAAGAACAAGACACTAAGTTGGAAGGGCAGGGATATAAATTATGAAAAGCTGTTCTTCTAAGCTCAGTATTAGCTGATATTCAGAACATGCTCAAATATTAAATTTTAAATGTAAAATGAACATTCCGACAGTCAGTACTAGTTTATCGTAGCTTAGTTTTTCAGACCACATGACTTACTGGACTGCATATGACAGATGTTCTATTTTATGTATTCATAGTTGTGCTCCCAACAATGGTGATTCACTGCATATTATAGCTTTGTTCTTAATGAAGAAATGCTGTCTCTAAAAGTTTCTCAATATTTCAGGCAAGAGGTTTTACTACCAATTTTATAAAATTACAATATACCTACTCAAGAAGTCAAGTAACATAATTACAAATAGTTAAGAAGATACATTAAAAACTAATGTTTCAAAGTTTTATCCTGGTAATTATCTTCAATATTTTCCAAAACTCAAAATCAAAATTAAACTGACACTACATACTCACTTATAACACTCACAAAAATTTAAAATATTGCAATTAAAATGTCTGAATTCATATGTAATTGAACTTAAAGGAGCTGAACAACAGCAGGCGATAAGTTCAGATATAAAGGGCTTTGTATATTTTGTATACAAGAACCATCTGGAAAGAATTCAGCAACATTATCACTCTCCTTATATTGACAATGGCCGATTGCTTTGACTATAGTGGTCCTGACTATAGTGGGGTAGCCTTTGTGTAGGGGCTGACCCTATAGAGCAGGATTTGCTCACAGCTATCATTTAGAATAAAAAAAACAGATAAAAAGCTTCCAGACAAGAAAAAAAAAATAGAGATTAGAGGAATTCATCAACACCAAAAGCAGAATTTGAAGGAACCTTAGAGGGTCTTCTTTAAGACACACACATACACACACACAAACATCAAAAATAAGAATAAATTGGCAGTGACTACATATCCATCAGTAATTACTTTCAATGTAAATGGATTAAATACTCCAATCAAAAGATAGGGTGGATGAATGGATAAGGAAAAAGACCCTTACATATGCTGCCTACAAGAGACTCATTTTAGATCAAAAGACACGCAGACTGAAAGTAAAGGGATGGACTAAAGGTATTTCATGAAAATGGAAACAAAAAATTAAACAAAGCTGGCATAGCAATGCTTATAGCAAAAAGATAAGGTAGCTATACTTTCACCAGACATAATGAACTTTAAAACAGTCTACACAAAGAGACAAACAAGGACCCAGTAATTCTACTTCAGACTATTAACCTGAAGAAACCCAAAATGCTACTTCGAGGAGACATGTGCATCCATATGTTTATTACAGCATTGTTTACAATGGCCAAGATGTGGAGGCATCTGGGTGTCTGTCAATGGATGAGCGGATAAAGAGTAGGTGGTACAATATATACAATGGAATATTGCTCAGCCAGGGAGGAGAATGGTTCTCGCCCTCTGCAGTGGCATGAATGGACTTGGAGGGCATTGTGCTGAATGGAGTATGTCAGACAGAGAAGGACAGATGCAATGTGATTTCACTTATCTGTGGAATCTGAAGAATAAAGTAAATAAAACAGAAAAAAACTTATAGATACAGAAAACATTTTGATGGTTGCCAGATGGGAGGGAGTTTGGGAATGGGTGTAAAAAGGCAAAGGAACTAAGAAGTACAAATTGGTTGTCACACAGTAGTCATGGGGATGCACAGTAGCACTTAAGAAATATAGTTAATTATATTGTAATAACTATGGTGTCAGATGGGTACTAGATATATTGGGGTGATAGATAGAAGGGAGGTTGGGAGGTAGAGTGAAAATGGTGAAAGCATTAAGAAGTACAAATAGGTAGTTACAAAATAGTCATGGGGATATAAAGTAAAGTATAGAAAATATAGTCAATAATATGGTAATAACCAGGTACAGTGCCACAGGGGTACTAGACTAGTCAGGGTATCACTTCTTAAAAAAAATAATAATAATAAAAAAATATATATATATATACACACACACACATATATATACACACACACACATATATATATATATACACACACACATATACACACACACACATGCACACACATACACATAATATTGAATGCGCACTATAATTGAAAATTTTAAAAAGGGAGTAAAAGGTGAAAGGAAATAAGAGTTTTAAATTTCCAGGTATAAAACAAAGAAGTCATGGGATGCAACATATACAGCACAGGGAATATAGTCAGTAATATTGTGATGGCATGGTACGGTGTCACATGTGCTAGGCTTATCATGGCGATCACTTCTTTAGGAATACAAATTGCTGAGTAACTACGGTGTACATGTGAAACTAATATAATATTGTAGGGTCGCTGCATTTTCATAAAAATCTTTAAAAATAAACAAATAAATAATGAAAGCACATAAAACACATTTTACATTAAAACTGGTATTTTTCATTGAAAAGAATATAATCACTTATTTTAACTTGAAAGTCTGAAACTGAAAGGCAACATTTTATATGTTTTTAAAAATTATAATTTCACTATGTGTTTCCATTCAAATAATTATCCTTTCTTTTGGGGGGGCCTCTCTTGCTCTTCAACTCTGAAGCTCGAATATTCTTCTATGCCTGGGGGATCATGGTGCTATTCACAGAATCTAGGTAGCCCTGTACACGCTGTTGTCCTCAAAGCAGAGGAGACCAAGGGAATCTTTAAAGACTCGCTTTTAACATGAGTCCTTCCTGACCTTTACTTTGTACCTTGCTGACTTCCCATGAAGTTGTAAAGGTATTTATGCCAAAGGGCCTGCTGAGTGATAGTTACATCCCCACAGGGTGATTTCAGCCTCTGCAGGGAACTGAAAAACTATAGCAGCACCACAGAAATGAGGGTCCAAGCGTGGAGTGAAGAGAGCTTCTTGCCAGATGGGATGTCTGCCACACATTAGAGATGCAGGCTTTGTATCTGGTTTACAATTCTCACTGCTTAAGCTGATATTATAAATTTCTCACTTCTAACTGAATTAAGGGTATGTAGAAAGTGCTACAAAGAATACAATTTATTACCTAAATCATTCATTCAAGCGTTCTTGTGAATCCTATCCTATACAGCCTGGCATGTACTAGCTGCTACCAAGAGATAAAGCTTTGGTCTCGACTTTGGGAATACATGTGAAGGACCACAATGGACTGTGACAAACATTAGAGGGGAAGTAGCAGTGGTATGATGAGCATCTGTCAGCTCATGAGTATACTGAGTGCATCTCTGCTTAATTCCATGTTGGGAGCCTGAAATCAGCTACAGGGAAAAGACTTTGTATCATGGAAATCTGCAAATGCTTCAACCAGGGCCATTTTTCCCTGGTCAAAAGGTAGTTACATATTTACCAGCATACCACCGGAAAGAGGTGCTAACTGCCTGGAGGCATGAGAAAAATGTTTATTGAAAGGATGATTGAAGGATCTTGAGGGATACATAAGAGTCAAAGAGTAGGGAGAACTGGGTAATCTATTTTCTGCAGAAAGAAGAGAATCTCAAACATGTGGAGGCCACAGCTATTCATGCTATGTTCAGACGATGGGTGAGAAGTCTGCTGTGAGTGGAGTCAGGGTACCCTGGGGTGAAAGCAGGGTGAGATGAGAAGCAAGGATGTGCCTGGGACTAAACTGTAAAGGCTTTAGCACAGTAGTGCGTGCAAAGAAGAGTTTAGACTAACTTTGTCCAATGTGGGCTGCATGCAGCCCAGGACTGCATTGAATGCAGCCCAACACAAATTTGTAAACTTTCTTAAAATATTAGGAGACTTTTTGTGATTATTACTATTTAGCTCATCAGCTATCGTTAATGTTAGTGTATTTTATGTGTGGCCTAAGAAAATTCTTCTTCCAATGTGGCCCAGGGAAGCCAAGGTTTGGACACACCTGGTTGACACATTACCATAAACGTAATAGAAATAAACAGAACTTAGTTTGCTCACCTCCCCCAATAAAGTAAAAGTTAAAATAATGAATAGGCAGAGATAAACATGTGACAAAGCAATTATAGTCAAAGGTTAATTGCAGAAATTAACTGATGGTTATCGAATATACAATTCTTTCAATTTCCATATATGTTTGTGCTATATATTTCATTAAAAGAAAAACAAAACAAACAAACAAACAAAAACACGTCAGAAAACTTAACTACACATGGAAGAACTTGGTTTTGAAGGAAAGGAGAGAGAGCAGCTTTGGAAAGAGGGGTATCTCGGCTCCTCTCATGCTTTGTGTTAGATGAGGGTTGCATTAGCTTGTTGAAGGTGGCAATGGAGGTACGTTCTCCAGTGAAGTTAGTATTTCACCCCAGACCTTCTGCAACCAGCCCCAAGAGAAAATTGGGCTGGTAAAATTTTATTATAACCCTAATCCAACAAATGGTAATTGGTTTCAATACCTTTTGACAACTATATGAAGGAGGGAGGGAGCATCAAATATCTGGGGATGGAAAGAGCACTGACTCTGGGTGGCGAGCTCACAATGCAACACATAGACGAAGTAATGTAGATTCGTACACTGGGAACCTATGTAATTTTACTAACCAGTGTCACCCCAAGAAATTTAATTTAAAAAAGAAAGGAAAAAATGAAGATGACCAGCTACATAAAAAAATTCATACTCAAATATAAGGTAGAAATGTTTTCCTATTATTTGAATGTGAACAGGCTGCTTTTCAAAAATTATTGTTTTTGAGTTATGTTCTATTTAATGGAAAACATAGCAGAAGTTTTCCACTTCATTATTATATTGGCCTCAAATGTTCTGTGATTATTAGAAGTGCCTCCAGATTTTATTTTTCATCAAACAGAGCAATTACCGTACTGAATTTGAATAAAGGCTATTGATGGAATGGAGCATAAGGTATTGAGATAAAAATATTTTTTGTTGTGTTAATATTAAAGACAAAAGTTGGTTTGGTTCAATCAAGAATCAGCACCTTTGAAATATAAGATATAATGCAAAGGGACACTGTATCAGATGCCTCTGAAAACACTGGATAACAAGGAAACTTTAAGTATACAGACTGTCTTATTTTGGAGAATGCATGATCTGATTTGGTCTCTATAAAACTACTGGGCCAAACCTTGAGCTATATAATCTCTAAACTTTATCTTTTTTGTTTTTTCTTTCCCTGAACTAATTTAACAATAACATATCTTGAGTTTCAATATCCCAACGAAGTGGTGCTATCCAGAAATTATTTAGACAGCCACCTAGTTTTGCCCTTGGCTATGAATGTGAAAAGTGCTTTACTACATTTTCCTAGACCACCAGGCACCTGAGTGCTAGATCTAAGGACAGCATTGTGAGCACTGAGTAGCTTAGTGTAAAGGCTTTAAAATATAGCCTTCACATTTTTTAGTTATGCATCTGCAGATGAATACTCTCCAAAGAATACTATTCCCACCTCCAAGTTTAAATAGTTGTAAATAGCATTGTAAACATTGTTATTTTAAAATAAAATGAGTTTGTAGGCTGATCACTTTTAGGAAAGAGGACCTACGGAAGCTGAGGATGTTAAAATCGATTCCCTTAAAACTCTTGAAATGTCTTTGGGTAACCCCAGTAGTACAAATATTCTGGCATGAAGACCAGTGCTGGTTAAATCTAGTCCAAAAGGTTGTTGGGTGCTGTTCCTCAAAAAATAGCTGTATGTATACTTATGTAAATTACTCCATTAGGTAGAGGAAAACACCTTCAGGATAACAAAATTGGTGGAATACCTTTCTAATTTTGATTCTAACTCTACTGTATTACACATCCATACATGATAAAATTGGGATATAATGGCTACTCCAAATCATTCCAAACCACATATTCTAAATTTCTTCCTTATGTTTTTTAGCTCAAAATCTCAGCATGTAGTAGAAACTACTACAATGGTATAATATTTGGCATAAGGCCATCCTGTCCTTATATCCCATTTTGAAAGCAACATAAGATGTATGTATGTGTGTGTGTATATATATATTTAAAATCTCTCCTGTGTAATAGATTTTAAGGCCAGTATAGCCTAAACCATGTTTTGCCTTTCTCTTGTCAAAAAATATAACTGAATTGTATGTATAGAAAGTCTCAAAAACGTACAGACTAGTCCATTTGTTAATAAGTGTCATTATTTGATTATCTTTCTATTTAGTTAAAAGTTACTTTTGTTAACAAGTTCTAATTGAGCCCATGAACTTTTGTTCTGAGACACTGCGTTCCATACTAGTACGTATAATGACTACTCAGCAGAATCGCAGAAATTGGCTATAAAGCAAGTGTAATAATAACTTTGGTGGAAATTAAAGGCTTTGATCTGTTTTCATTATACAAACATACCAGTTTTATAATTTAATAAAAGAAAATAAAAGCAAAATGAAATTGAATAACAAATATCAAGTTAATAAGGTAGATATACTGTCTAAATGAATAATAATCATAATATATGGATATATAATCTATCAAGAATTATTCTGGGGGAAGCTGGGATGGTTCAGTGGGTTGAGTGCTTGCTTTGCAGCCCCAGGGACCGAGGATTGAATCCAGGCCCTGGCCTGTGTGGACCCATATGCTGAATTGGGGTATGCTTCCCATGCAGGAGGCCCCCAGTTTAGTTCTTGCCCCTTTGGCCCCTGGCTCAAAGGGGCATGTCTCCCATGCGGGAGGCCCCAGCCTGGTTCCCACCCTGCACAGCCCCCACCCACTTGTGTGATACAAAACCATGTTGAAAATTGATGATGTATAACTATGGAGACTGCTCTGGACCTGCCCCCTTCTCTCTGTCTCTCTGTGTTTCTGTCAAAAACAATAAAATAAATCTTAAAAAAAAATTATTCTGGATACAGATGAAGATGTAACAGTTAAAAAAGTTATTTATTAAGGACCTAATTGTGCATACATGTTAAGTTCTGGAATATGCATTCAGACTAGAACTTAATCTTGACCCATAATTATAAATTTATCAAATACTAGGATATTTAAATGCTTTCTTTGAAATTATACAAATTGAAGGAAAAATGGGCAAATACAGTAAAACATGTTTCATTTTCCCATGTATTATATAACCTAGATAGGCACTTAACTGAGTATCATTTAACAGCACAATAAAAAAGCAGGTTGAAAATCACTACAACTCCTTCATGTGACAGCAGAGGATGGCTGAAGCACATGCATGTGCTGCACTGATCTGAACCCAAGTTACTCAAATGCCTTCTGATGCTACTGAAACCCTGGGCTGGTTGTTTTGTCACTACATGGGGGATGCAGTGATGTTTCGCCCAAGAAGAAGAAATAGGTAAATGGGCATTACCTTCTGGCCAGTGATCAGTGGACAGGCATGCACAGGCACCTTAAGGATGCAGAATGGTTCCTAGGTTATGAGGCTTTACTATCATTTAAATATATTATTATCTTATCAGAAGAAAGGGATATGCCAATCAAAAATGTACTGGTCAGCTACAGAGATATGTTAAGATGAGAAGCTAAGGCAAACATCTGAGATGCCTAGGGAAGTTCTATCCAGGGACCAAGGGCCTTCAAGTATTTTGGTCCTACTGCAAGCCTTCAGATCCTAATGCCTGGTTCATTCAGTTCTTTTGAGATATATGAATAAATTGGCACATGCAAAGCAGAGCAGAGCAATGGTGAAGAACTTGTCTAGGGAGCAAAACACTTATGTTTGAGCACCATGTCCCCCAGCTGTGCTACCTTGGGCAAATAACCAAGCTTCTTGAAATCTCACCTTCCTAATCTATAAAATAAGAAACATTCTAGGTGCTTTATTTGCATTATTCTGCATAATCCTCATCAGCACCAAGAGGAGGTGCCATTAGTCTCCATCATCCTTAGCATGATTCTAAGACACAGAAAAGGTGAACTGTTTGCATAAGGTCATCAGCTGGCAAGTGGTAATCCATAGCCAGTATTCATTACAGTAGCAGGCTGGTTGATCTACTTCATGAATGGGTGGAAGAATTAAATAAGGAATACGTTCATCCATCCTCAACATTCAACAAACACACATGCCAAGTACTGTGCTCCTTGCTAACGCATTTCCTACAGATTTTTGTACATAATAAGTACTCAGAAATATTTGTATTATCATTAGAAAGAAAACACTTGGGTAAATATTTCAATTCTTCTAATAGTTACATTTCTTACTGTAAATTGAGAGACTGATTGTGCGATCTTCCTTACTACCCAGCTGCCTAAGATGGGGCTTCATTTGTGTCTTGTGCTTATCAGGCTAAAGGCTGGACACCAGATGATGGAACATTCACAAAGCACTGCTAGCAGCCAGCATATTGCTGGTTATGTTTCAAGAAAAAAAAAAAAGGACCACCCCAAAAGATGTGCTGACCTAACAGAATTGAGGTTTCTATTTCTATAGAGTTCTGAGAATTTTAAAGCATCTCATAAACTAAGAGTAAAGACAAAAGAATAAAACATATTTTAGAAGAGTGGAAATAGAGTATCTTATTTAAAAATCAATTTTTAAAAGATTTATTTATTTATTTATTTTTGACAGAGACAGCGAGAAAGAGGAGGGCCCAGAGCAGTCTCCATAGTTGCATGTCATCAGTTTTTGACATGGTTTCATTCCACACAGGTGGGCAGGGACCACAGAGGGTGGGACCTGGGCTGGGGGCGTCCCCCAGGGGAGGCACAATCCCTAGAGCCAGGGGTTGAGCCGAGGGGTGAGAATTGAACTGGGGGTCTCACACAGGGGAAGCACACCCCAGTTCAGCATATAGGTCCGCATGGGCCAGGGCCAGGATTCGACCATCAGTCCCTGGGGCTGCAAAGAGAGTGTTTAACCTGCTGAGGCATCCTGGCTTCCCCCAAAATATTTGTAAAATGTAGGTTTTCTGAGTACTTATTAAACTTTTTCATATAGCCTTTAAGCCTATGATCAAAGATCAAAAGATTACTCTTAAGAGGATGCTTTACAAACTTTGTACTCACAACAAATCTGTCTGCAGTTGTTCAATCAATTATTAATTATTCTCATAAAAGTACAATCTTCAGGTTTGAGAACTTGGACCTATAAAACACCTTAGTAGAAAAAGGATCATAAAAGCTCTGTAAAAGCACGAGAAACATATATCTTATTTTCTTATGGCATCAATTTTTAGCAAGCTGACATTACCCAACACAGTTAGAAAGTGTCTTTTGTATGTCAATTATCTCAATCTCATTGGTGACAACTGATGTTTTAACTAAAACACAGAGACATACACACCCACAAAACCTTTGCTTTCCTTAAAGAAAGATAAATCTCTATTTCAACACCTTTCAAACAAAAAAATACACTAAGGTCTATAGATGGCATGCTTATGTCCCTTATTATGCAACATGGATTTCCTTTTTGAATAAATTTCATAAATACATTTAATTAAAGTGTATGCTTAGATATGCAACAGCTGATGCTTAATGTAAGATGGCCAATGTCACCATTAACTCAAGGAAGGCCCAAATGCTATAAATATCAATGGTTTTTAAGAGTATGTAAAAAAATTATAATATACATGGGTATAATACGTGTCTCAGGAAATATGTTATAAAATCTAAAGTATATTTTAGAGTATTAGTTTACTATGATCATAATATTCTAGCCAATGGTGAACATCATCCCATTATCCAACCAATTAGCTATTAACAGGGCTATAGCTGCTTTTTAGCATTTAGTTTGATCTGCAAAGTCTGCACTTTCAGCCAATGTGAAAACTATGCCAGGTAATAAAGAAATACATTAGCACAAAATCATGGTAGTATAATCTGAAGAAAAAACAGTACTTTTAATGTTTTTCACTATGTCATTTTAATTAGCAACTTAAAAGGATTTTAATTATAAGCTAGACTAGATGAAACTGAAAATGATGGCTAACAAGGCACCTTCTTGGTAGTCATGGTCCTAAGACATGAATAATCATAAGCACGATGGGAATGTATATCCTACTGCCTAGCAAATGTCCATGCATTTTTTAGACATGTGTCAGTTTTAATGATAATGCTGAATATAACTTTTATTTTTTATGGCATAACCATGACGAAAAAAGCAGTTACCTGTACTATGAAAAGTACAGAATACAAAGAATACATTTATAGTGACAAAAATAATTTACTTCCTAAGTTACAGACCTAAACGTTAAATAACTAAAAAAAAGAAAATCCCAATTAATTGGAAGTTAATTAAAAGCCTGAGAAGGAATTACAAAGCCTTTCACAAAATATTGGATAATCTTTCTGTTATGTCTTTCTTTTCCTGCCTTCAATCACATCATGCAAACTGAGTTATTATAAAAAGATACTCTTAAATTAAAACTGGTAAACTGATATCCATCTTTGTGTATAATTTCCTGGAAAAATTATATGGATTTCTCACCAGGCCCTAATTCTTAAAGCAGTAGAATACATGAAGTATTTTTCTTTAAGTTGTCAGAAGTAGACCAGGATAAAAAAGATGTCCTGTATGTTTCCTCCTGTAATTATCAAATATTTCATCCCCATTCATACTCCTCTCAAAAAACCTCCTTAAAGACTAGTTAGCCTATTTAAAATTGGTCTCTAATTGCAGTAGTCTCTCAGCTCAATGAAGGCAGAAACCATGTTTGTCTGCCACTGACCTTAAAGAAAAAAGAAATTGCACGAATAAGTATTTAACATTGAAGCAAAAATATAACATATAGGGGAAGCCAGGATGGCTCAGCAGGTTAAGCACTTGCTTTACAGCCCTGGGGACTGAGGATCGAATCCCAGCCTCAGCCTGTGCAGACCCATATGCTGAATGGCAGTGTGCTTCTCATGCAGGAGGCCCCCAGCCCAGTTCCCGCCCACCTGTGTGGAACAAAAAAACCATGTCGAAAACTGATGAAGTTCAACTATGGACACTGCTCTGGGCTCTCCCCCTTCTCTCTCTGTCTCAGTCAAAAATAATAAAATAAATCTAAAAATATATATATAACATAAAATTAGAAATAAAAAATGCTATTAAATTGAGATATTCTAAATTTTTTTTTCCTTTGGCCTTTTCCCAATGATTTCAATTTTCTTTTCTAGCTATTCTAAAAATAAAATCAATTTTGCTATTTGCCTCTTTTCCATAATCTGATATCTGACAACCAAAATTATGTCCTTATATTTTATTTTCTGGCCAGACTCATTCACACAGTACTGTTTCAGCATTTGGTGCATACGTTCTAAACAACTGCTGACTGCACCACAACACAATCCTGGCTCTTGACCACGCCTCCCTTCTCTTCCACCGGTTTATCATTCTTCTCCACGCTCATTAAGAAGAGTTAATTCTAAGGATCAGTTCTCAATTTTCTGATTCTGCTTCCACATCAGCAATTTTGCAGGCTTGGTTCATTCTTAACAGATTCAATTGTGGCTTTTAATTCTAAGCCTCTGTCACAAGCCCAGACTTCGTTCCCAATTTCCAGGACTCCATTTACAAATCCTGCTTGGTTATTTCCAGAATTAGATGTGTTACTTTCACTCAAACTCATGTCTGTAACTGAACTCATCTTTCTCCTGAAACTGATGAGTCTTTCCATAAACGTCTTCATCCTCCGAGGCACCTTCCCTAGGTTTGAACCACCCAAGTCAACTTTTGCTCCCTTTGCACTGATCCCATTGCTCTAAGTCTTGGACAGTTCTTTGGAATAGTTCTGTTTTTATTTTCTTCTTAACATTATCATTGCAAGTCACCTCAACTTTCAGATATTTTATTACGTTCCTAAATTATATTCCCTTCATCCTTCGTTCATTTTCCAAGCAACTTTTTTAAACTTGGAAAACGTATATGATTTCTTTCAAATATTGCTTTTATGATGTTACTCCTCTGCTTCCCGATTTCAGGTTGTGTTTTCAGTGTTGACAGAACAGGAATCACACTGACCCTGTGATTCTCAGAGCTCTTTTGTATGTCAAAACATGTCTTTCTATTTTTTAGATTAAACTTTGATATCTTCTCCTTAGATTGTTTATTATTATAGGCATATAACATTTTTTGGGGGGGATTGGGAACCTAAAATACAGAATGCTCAAATAAGTTGTTCAGAAATGATAATAATCACAGCCACAAGAAAACCTCTGAGCTAATGGCTCTCGGTATTTGTGCTGCCAGGTGCACAAAGCAAAGGAAAGTTTTTAAGCTGAAATTCATCTCAAACATGCAACATAACAAATTATTATGGTTTTGACAGAAAATAATATAACCAAACTCTATAGAGGTATTCCTCAAGGATCAGTTAAGATGCCACATCAATCCCACTAATTCCCAATTTTGCACATTTAAAAGTTCCGTATGGGTAAAGCCAGGATGGCTCAGTGGGTTAAGTGTTTGTTTTGCAGCCCTGGGGACCATGGAGCGAATCCTGGGCATAGCCCATGTGGACCCATATGCTGAACTGGGATGTGCTTCCCATGTGGGAGGCCCCTGGCCAGGTTCCCACCCTGTGTGGCCCCCAGCCACCTGTGTGGAATGAAACCATGTGAAAAACTGATGATGTACAACTATGGAGACTGCTCTGGGCTCTCTCCCTTCTCTCTGTCTCTGTCAAAAACAATAAAATAAATATATTTTTTTAAAAAGTTCTGTATGGCTTTATAAAGCTACACAGAAAGAAGTAGGACGACACTCTGGAACCCATGACATTAGATTTGAAGAATTATCTAATAATTCAAAGCAGATGATGAGAGATAATTTTCTCGTATACAGTTTTCCTGGTTGCTTAAAGGCATGTAAAAAATATTGCTCTGATCCCATACTCAGTGACTTGTCTGTGGTTAACATTAGGATAAGGCAAAAATGTGGATAAAGGATAAGAGTTCCACCATGCCGTCTGCTCTTTAGATGAAAGCAGACACGTAAATTCTAATTTAATATTAGTTTTTCCAGTGCAGCCTGAAACTATATTTAGCTTGAAATGTATTATTTTTTCCCTTTCTTATAGGATTTCAATTTCACCTCTATAATTCTTTCTTGTTAGCCAGATTTATATCGATCTCACACATAATTTGTGTATATGTATATGTATACATATGTGATCTCAGAGTCTAAGATTTTAGGACCTTAGAGAAAGTTCCAAATAAAAAAATATTTCTAACTCATGAAACTGTCATTAGGTTTCTGATGTTCACTGCTGCTCCAGACTGTCCTTATTATAATAATAAACATTAAAGAAACTTTTGTGATGTAGACTGCTTGATTTCTGTCATCTTTCCTCCCCCACTTTGGGATCGATCACTTACTAATCCTTGGTCTGAGATGAGTTCTCTTCATTAATAAGAATCAGCTACCAAATGAAATACATCTACTTGGATTTCTTCCTTCTCTAAAACATTCTGGCGAATACCAACTCCAAATTGAAACCAGACTATCATTTTATCATCCAAAATCAAAAGTGGAAACAGGAAGCAAAGACCCTAATGCATATAAATTAGATTCTAAAAAGACATTCACTGGCATTAAACTGCTTCAAAACTTCACAAGATAACAGTTTTTTATTTTATTTTCAACATAAAAGAACCACAGACCAATTGAAAACAGCAATCTTTTTCTAAATAGGCTATCAAATGTCTTTATTTGGTAAGGCAGAAGCTAAAGATGAGATATCATGACTTGCTTTCTACCCAGCAGAAGCCTAGGTGTGCCAGAGGACTTTTTGTCTCCTCACACACACCAACATTTTTAACCTCGTGGAACAGTTACAACTTCTTGGAGTAAACAATCGTCAATGAAATAAGATGAAACTGTTTCATTTGCAGTTTATTTGACTCTCAGGGCAAAATAATAATATGAAGAATCTATTTGATCATTTTACAGAATATTTAGCAGATCAAACTAAAGTATATAATTATTAGGTTGTTTTGTTTAAAATAAAAAGCATCATGCTGTTTCAAATAAAAGATTTCAAGCACTATTACGGTAGTCACAGATGGTGGAAAGTTCAAGAGTCTGAGGACCACGTAGACATTACCTAGTTTGAATCCAGGCTCCTATACTTTTTGTGTCATGATAAAGTACTAAAAAACCTTTGTAATTGTTTACTCTGATATGTATAATATATATCCTAAGTTAAACATACTTTTAATTAATACTTTTATTTTTGTTTTCTTTTTTCCTTCGAGGGCATATTTATGAGATTTGAGCTAAAAGATCATTTTAGCGGTAATAGCTACTTCTCTGCAGGACTGACCTGAGATTTCAGTGTGGCAGATGAGAATTCAGTGGTCTGCTTAGAAAGAAAAAATTCTTCCAAATGCCTTGAAAAGGACATGCACTCCTATAATTGGAACTAACAGGCTTCAAAGTAATTGCTAATGAGCAGAGTCCATTGATTGGAAATAATTATTTTAGAGCAGAGTAGTTTCAAATTATATCCTTTCACTTCAGTGACTGAGCGGGTGGATGCAGAGCACTCACTATCAGTGAAGTGAACACTGAGTTAGTCTTGGTAGTGTTTGTGCAGAAAACCCCTGTGTTGTGGAAATGTGCAGGTATCTTTGGCTACAGTACCTGGCAAATAGTAGGTGCTCAATATATATTTGCTGGGTGAATGGGTTAAAGTATAATTACAAACCTACGCAGGCCTAGTTATTCTATACACTATGTTAAATCTTTGTTTTGAAGAATAAAACAGATGCTCTGAAAGGCATCTATTGAAAAATGTTGACTCTCAAGATTTAGTTTCCACCCGGTCAGTATTCTTCCTTTAGGAAAAAAAGTCTCTGCTATTATCAAAACATTATCTTTTAGATACCATTATCCTTGGAAAAGTTAACCATAGCAAACCGTGATTATAATATGAAACATCTAGACTCTCAATAAAGAATAATATACCCATTAATCTGAATATTTTAAAATATATGAAGATATTTACTTAAGTTCTTACAACTATTCTTTAGCTAATTCTAATCTCATAAAAGTATATATATAAATTTCCTCTTCTTCTTTATTTTGGACACTCCCTTGCAATGTGATACATGATGAAAAAATAGCATATGGAGACAAGTAATAAAGGTACAGAAAGGAGAAAAACTATGAATGGTAGGAATAATGGCAAACTTTAAATTTACCTAAATATATAGCCTCTATTTATTAAGTGTATGGGCACTTTTATTATACTTTTGCCTGCAGCATTAGGTATTTTGCATTTATATAAGTAACCTAAGTAAACATTAAATCATGCTATTCGGATCCTAACTTTCAGAAGGGACACATTCCGTTTTCATTTTACTTACGTGCAGTTTAAAGGCAAAAATTTTTTTAATTTAAATTTGCCACAATGTCTAGTTTCCCCTGCCACCTTCACCCTTTGTTTTATAATTTGTCACACTTTATTATCTGTTTACACATCAGTCTCTCTAACCAGACTGCAACTTCATCAAGCCATAGGTCTTCAGAATACGCTGGAATCCTCTGTGTCCTACACAGAGTAGGTATTTAATATTTATGAAAGTAAAGTATGCTTTTGCAATTTCCTCCTACAACCACATTTTTGCTAGTTTTCATTCATTTTGGGGCACTTTTATAAGATCCATTAAAAATTTTTTCTCTCCATAAACTCATAAATATGTTTCTTATAGAAAAAATATACTCTTCCAGGGTATCTGAATACCAAATAGTATCTCAAAGTAATAATAAAAAACCTTATAGCTTATTAAATACTTATTACAAATATTAAAACATAAATCTGTTTTAATATCTGGAATATATTGACAGATATATTAATATATATCTTGTTACTGACATAAATACAAATATATCAATGTGTAAACAACTGTTTTTTATCATAGATTTCAAAATTTGAATAACTGACAGGAACAATCTCATTGGAGGGCACTTTCAAAAGTTACTCAATAATGGTAGTACCTTCTAGAAAATGATTACATTTTTTTTAAACCAAGGAGCCCAAAATGTCACTTAGCAATTGTAAGATACTGAAAGATGGTTATTAAAAAGAGACTGGCAGAAGTAATACCCTCTTTTTATGAGCTGGTAAACTTAAAAAGTTAAAAAATGGAGTTACTTCTGCTAGACCCTGTAGTTTACCATTTCAGCCATGTTTTCAGGGTAATGAGAAAATCATCTTCTGGTTTTTGTCTCATATATTTCTTCAAAGCAAATGGAAATGATAATCATATCTTTCATCCTCAATAGTATGTTGCAACTTAAACATAATCAAAATCTTAGAAATTTACTCTTAGGGTTAGCTATGAGACACCATGGAAATAGCCTTAGTACAAAGACCCAAGCCTCTTACCATCAAATCCATCTTCTTCTGACCCCAGTTCATCATCTGAGCAGATATTCAGGACATTTACCAGCATCTCAGTCACTAATGAGAAAAAGAAAAAAAAGAAAAAGAAGTCTAGACTTTCTACAGTAACCTGAATTATTACTCAGACGTTTTGGTAAAGAGCAAGCTTAGCAAGAACATTTCTTATCTAGTTTGTATACAGAGTCTCCTGCAAAGCAGTGTCTGTAAAATCCAGATCATAAAATTCTATGTAGACTTTACGTTCATAAAATTATTAGCTTGTGCCTATGAAATGTTTACGAGCTATAGGCCAATAGACAATGAACAAATCAAACACGTGGATATGATATATATAAATCTATGAAGGCAAAATGGGTACTTTTGAATTTTTATCTATTTGTGCAATGATGCTGCTAGATTTAGATCATATTATAAGCTTCTGTTCAAGTAAATGTGAGATCTCTCTTTTTTTATTTATTTTTTATTTTTTCAAATTTCCTGGAGAACCCAGCACAGTGATAGTCATGTGGCTTTGGGTTTAATAAACTTGTTAATTGATAAACTAATGTATTTGAAGCATTTTGAGAATACTAATTTAGAAATTGAATCTTTTTTATATAAATAGTCATATTTTATTATCAAAAAGGTTTTAAAAATAAAGCTTAGGTAAATTTAGTAAGAAACTCGGTTGAGTTAATAGATTATAATAGGATTATATAAAAGTGTTATACACAGAAAATTACTGCGTCAGTTTTACACTAAGGTGCGTGGTATTTACACTTAAACATTAAAAAAAATTAGGTTGGATTCTATCCTGAATGTGAAAAGCAGCTTGTTTATTATTTCTTCAGGAGCTGTTTTTTAAAAATCAGTGTTCTTCCAAAATTAAAGCTATATGATAATGAGTAAAACTGTAATGGAGCCAACATTAATCCTGAATTTCAGTTTACTTATCGAAAGTGAATTATGTATAAAATAATAATTAATGGAGATAGCCCTACATAAGGTGTTTAAATGGTGCCCAGTATTTGTCAGGATTCACATTAACTTTTGTTTCCAAAGAAGACAGCAGATGACAATCACACATGCTATCATGTGATCAGTGCAAGAAAGTGGTAACATGGACTAGTCCTGGGAACATTTATCAAAGACTATTAAGATTTACTGTAGACATCTCCTTTGCTGACAAGTCATAACTTCCTAATCATTTTAGGGCATTTAAAGAAAAGAAACAAATACTGTAAAAAAATATTATATTCTAATATTAATATGTTACTATATTAGACATACTTATTAATATAAATAAATATTTCAGAAACACATGTAGATTTTCTTTAAAACTCCCTCACAGGACATCATTTTCCTCAAACGTGTGCAAACTCCTATCTTTATTACAATGCCCATGCATCTTCTTCCGTGATACGTGAGTTGATGCATAAGGAACAATCCAGTCCATCACTATTAGACCTCCTGAACTAAAAGCTCAAGTTCAGTAGTGGTTGCAGGACTTTCCTCAAAAGTTTTGCTGAGCTTTAAGTCAAAATACAGAAACAAAACAAAGGGAGAAGAAAGGAAGGAAAGGAGGAAGGCTTATTCTTCTGGAAAACTGGAGCAAGTTAATACATATCTTTTTAAAGATTTATTTTTATTGTTTTTGACAGAGAGAGAGAGAAAGAGAGACAGAGAGAAGGGGGAGGGCCCAGAACAGTCTCCACAGTTGCACATCATCGGTTTTTCCACATAGTTTCATTTCACAGGTGGGCACGGGGCTGCACAGGGCAGGAACTGGGCCGGGGTCTCACCCCAGTGAGAACTGAACTGGGAACACTCCCCACTTCAGCATGGGTCCACACGGGCTGGGGCCGGTATTCAATCCTTGGTCTCAGTGACTGCAAAGTGAGTGCTTAACCCACTGAGCCATCCTGGCTTCCCCAATACATATCTTTTTAAATGGAAATTGGTCTCACTTTGTAACACACTAATGGCCACTAAATTTTTAATAAACTATTTTTGGTTGTACAATGTAGTCCTACAAAATACGGTAGCCATTATTGACTACCAAACAATGATTATTCGTAATATCAGAAATGTGAGAAAAAATCATGGCTATCCTAACCTTTTCATTGGACAGGTAGTTTGTAAAATAAAACAGTACTTTTAAATTATGATACAAAGGGGTAAGGAAAAAAGGTAGTCATTATAGCTTGAAACCAGATAAAACTATATTTCTGTTGTTTTTGAGTTGTATTATTCTAATGACATCGTATTAATTCTCCTCATGGACCTCACTGTTTTGTTGCCTCTTAACTCATTTTAGTGGGTCCTGTTAATAGGACACTCACTACTGACACACTTTCAAATCACTTCTCTGGTGGTGTGGCTTTATTGGTAAGGCTAAAGTATTTCTCTTTCTGAGCATTTCATGGTAAAATATGCCATATTTCCTTCCTATACCATTTTATTAAGAAAATCTCAGGATTTCACAACATACCTTTTTCCCCAACAAAGGGTAAGGACCAAGTGAAAACATCCATGAAATTTGGAAGCCAGTACGGATGAGGAGAACAGTTGAATTGCCTGATATTCATGACATTGTTCTCATACTTCAATACCGCAGCTGGAAAAACGAAAAGAAGGATGTTACATTCACAAGAACATGCATCTGCTTTTCCCCATGGCTTTAGAGATGATCAAGAAAATTCAACAATTTGAATTAAGTTCTACACACAAAGGCAAATAGTTTACTTAGTCATAAATGTTTACAGTACTTATGGGCTTCAATTTCACAATATGTAACTGCACAACATATTGAATACTAAGTATACAATGGCACAATTGGGCAAATATTTATATGAAGTAGTTCATCAACTGTCTGTCAGGAACTCAATCAAGCTCCTTTTGAAGTCAAGAATATGGTCTTAATACTTGATGACACTAAGAAAAATGGCATACCTAAGTTTGTTTCACATAATTTAATAATCTCAAATATTTGAATGTAATTTATTTCAATTTTTTTTTGTGATAAGAACTTTTTTTTAATTGTTAAATGTATTAGGATGTCATTGGTTAGTAAAAATTACATAGGCTCCAGGTGTACAATTCTATAGTACTTTGTCTATGTGTTACAATATATATTGTCTACCCAGAGTCAGCTTTCTTTCTCTCACCATATATTCAGCTCCTTCTATTTTTTTTAAAGCACACTTTTTCCCAGTAGAATTCACAACAGTTGTACAAAATAGCTTAAATTTGATTGCATTGTTGACTTAATAAAGTCAAATGCTTGGGTTGGATTCTGCAAAAAATAATATGCTGGTATCTGACTCTATCCTTGACTTCTGAAAAGTATACATCATGCACGACTTAGGAAGATGAATCTGCCTGCTTCACTCAGCTTTGTGGGTGTCTCTAGGTTAGATATACCCTCATATTGACCATTTCCCCAACAAATGGTTGAGACCTAAGGGTCTCACATCTAACTGGATTCAGAAATTCATTCTCTAGCAATCAATCCTGATATAGGACTGGCTGGTCTCTGTGAGTACTTACAATGAAGAAAAAGCTTACCTGTTTTAATGGGGTCATCTATTCTATGAACAGACAATTTTAAGTTGTGGGACATTGTCAGGTTGAGTTTAAACTTTTTTACCACTCCCTGATGCTAGTTCTGCCTTCAGGAAAAATACATAAAAACTATATATGTGTTTCTAAATGGCAGTTTTTTCGTTTGCTTGTTTTTGAACATTAAGAACAATACTCTCAGATCATACCCTCCTGAATTTTGGTAAGCTTTCATTTTGATTATCCTATTGTGGCATAACAAGCATTTTATTAGAGGAGATTACTGAACAGATCCTAGATGACATCACATGGGTATTTTCTGTTCTTTTTTTTTTAGGGGTCTAAAATTAATTATTTCATTACTTAAAAACTTTTAGACTGACTTTTATATAAAGATACGTTGTAGTAAAACAAAGGTAGCCCTTAAAAATCTATTTTTGAAAATTTACTGAATGTTAACTAGGTTTGAGCTTTTATATTAATGCCTGAACAAATATCACTTAACTTTTTACGTAACAATATCTCTAACATAACTTGCTTTCATAACTCAACGTTTGCTCTTCCACTGATAATACTTTCTCAGAAACCTCTGAATACCCAACTCCTTCACATCCTTTTGTGTCCAGTCCAAACACTATCTCCTTAGTGATATCTTTCTGATTTCTTCTGTTGGATGTAGTCTTTCCTTCCTCTGAACTCCACAGGCATTGACTTACACTTCTCTATTGCATTTAGCATTCAATTTTGGTCATAGTTATTCTGGTATATATGTTTACACTGAACTTCTCTCTAGGACAAGTACCATGCAAAAGGCTTTCCATTTCTTTGTGGTTCACTTACTACCTTATCAGCACAGATGGTAAGCTAAAAACACATCTTGATTATTTCTCCTGCAATCTTTTTTCAAGAAAATTCTTCCTAATCCCTTTGAGCCTTTCTCATATGAGATAGTTTCTAGAGCCTATTGCTCACCCTGCTCATTCCTATTCTGGATGTGTGCTATGCTGGCAATGCCACTGAAAAAAGTGTGGTCCAGAATTAATATAATCTTATTTGGTTTGATCAGGGGTAACTAAAATCATACTTGAAGGTCTTTGCTTTCAATCATATAGGTGCCTGACCAATTACAGGGAACAAAATTACATTACAAATTACATTTGTGGACAAGAACCGTAGCATAGTGCAGTCAACACTGATATGAACGGAGTTACTCTCTTTTTCTCATGGAATTCTGAATCCTGCATATATTTCTTTTTTTTTTTTAATGTATTTTTATTTATTTATTTATTTTTGAGAGAGAGAGAGAGAGAGAGAGAGAGAGAGAGAGAGAGAGAGAGAGAGAGAGAGAGATACAGAGACAGAAAGAGAACTGAATTGGGGGAGCTCCCAGTTCAGCATATGGTTCCGCACGGGCTGGGGCCAGGATTCGATCCCTGGTCCGCAGTGCTGCAAAGTGAGTGCTTAACCCACTGAGCCATCCCAGCTTCCCCCTGCATATATTTCTGTAAACCTATTCTTCTTTACATTTATTCTACCATTTATGCCATTTGATCAAAGAATATATTCATATAGTATTAAAACATGTAAAATAGAAAAATCTCGGTGCATTACACTAATGTTCCAGTTTGCCAACTAGGGAAGGTAAAGTATTTCCCACCTTTCCTAAGAGCCACCTGAGCAATAGCTCCAGGTCTTTACTGTTTTGATATACTGCACATTCATAGCAGAAGTGTATCCTCACATCTTCAAAAGAATGCTGGAAGGTTCTATGTTGTCTATTTAAAGTATATCATATTTTTCTGTGTATAAGACAATACCTTTATCTGAAATTGTTAGAACAAAAATTAGGGGTTGTCTTATATATAGGAGTAACCTGTGTATTGATTTCTTAATGTTGGGTTAGCAAAGTAGGGGTTGTCTTATAAATGGGGGTGTCTTATACATGGAAAAATATGGTAATTTATCTTCTAAGTTTCCCTTACTTTATATTAACATTAGGTTGGTACAGCAAGAGGAAAGATAATAACTGTTATAACTAACAGTGCCCTGGAGGAATGAAAGAGGCTTTATAAAATATGTAATTCAATCCTTACTACAATTTTGAGATGCAGGTCTGACTATCCTTATATTACAGGCCAAGGAACTGAGGTTGAGCAATAAAGTGACTTGTTCAAGATCATGCAACCAGTAACTGGAATATCTCACTCATTTAAACTCAACTTTTACTGACACCAAATTCACTGCCTTTCTACAATTCTCTTCAGTACTTTATAAATTGTAAATGTATGGATTCTAGTCTTAGCTGTTATACTGAAATACATGATTGAGAAAAACAAAGTAGAAAACCAATTCACAAGTGAGAGTAAGTCTTGCCCCATAGATGAAACACTTGTTTTGTAGCTGGTGAGGTAAGGCATTTATTCATTTGCTGTTGCTCAACACAATTTATCTGAGTGCCTACTAATAAAGCAGACATGGTTTCAGATTTTTACTTTATTAACAGCAGAATTAATAAATTTTAACAGCAGCTACCTTTACTAATCATCAGCTATATACTAGAAACTATATTTGGTTCTCCACAAACACAATCACAGATCTTCACACTATCCCTCAAAAGTGGTTCTTATAGTTTGTATTTTGCAAATAAACAGAGAGGTTATCTGCCTAAGATCATGCTTGAGAGGCAGCAAAACTCAGTTTTGGCCTGAACTGAAAGTTCCTGATCTTTCTGTCATCTCATGATATTTCACTGTAATTGCACAAATCATTCAATGCCTACTGAATTTTGGACACAAATTATCTTTCTACACTTATTCTTCTTAAAAAAGAGCACTGAACTGAAAGGCCAAGAGCCCAGATACTAGATGGATGGTCATTAATTACTCACAAGACCCAAGGTCACTAAATGTCTCTAGGTCTCAATTACCTCACCTAACTACATGGATTTGTCTAGATAATTTATGACTTCTTCCTGATCTAAGTGATGTTAATGAACTTCTGGAACAAAGACCTCATCATTAACGCAATGACTGATTAATGTTCTCTGTAATTCTACAGGCTAGTAATAAAACTTTTTTCTTTTTTTTTCTATAGATTAAACAAATTAACTTAAAATACTGATATGTATTTTATCTTTAGGCAACATAAAAAATTCATGCAAAAATATTGCTCAAATAACCTAACATTAATAAGTTACTCATGAATTTTAAAATTTTGTATAACATTATATATATCACAAAATACAGGCAAAAAAAATTAAACCTAAACAGTTCCAAATGTCTGCAGTCACGAAATTCACAGTTAACATTTCATCTTCCACCTCCCACATCCTCCGCCCCTGCCACCTGCCTCTGTCATTGGGATTACAAAACTAAACTGGAGCCCTAACAGTGTGCTCTTCTCTGAAGTACTTGAAAGACATTTATCTCCAGTGCAATATAAATAATACAAATGGCTGCACTTCAAGAATCACTCGAGACCACCTCCTGAAACCTTGTTTGAGAAACAGAGAGAAAAAAACGAACAAAGTTTCCCATCAAGGGATGCCTTTATTCTACATGACCTAGTGTCATCTAACACTTGTATCAGAGGCCTGGGGAGGGACTGTGACATGTATATGGGCATCACATTAATAAAAGTAATTTAGAGCAGACCACACACCACAGAAACAAAGTCTGAAGGGAGCATAAAGGAAATTAGGAAAAGGGCAATATGTTACTTTAGAGGCTAAACTTTGTTTTAAAATTGTAAAAGTCTACAAAATAGATAACAATGAAAATAATATTCTTTCTGTCACATAGTAACTGTGAATGTGGGCAAATATTTCTACTTATTTAAGCTTTACCTTCCAAACTTGTAAAATATAAATGACAATATTTATCCTGTCATTTTCAAAGTAGTATGAAGATGAAATAAACTAATACGTGATTAATATACATTGTCATACATACAATCAGATAAAATGTCTGACACCAGAAATATGTAAAGTATGATAACTCAGTTTCAAATCCCTCAGGAATGGGAGGGCCATCTATTTTTAATAGTTTGTCATTTTATAATTCCCACCTAATGTGTCACATCTACATACTAGATTACAAAAAACTTGGGTGAAAAAATTGATTCTTGGAACTAGCTCAAGTCTGGTTAAACACTGTAGATCATTTATAGCAGGGGTGGGCAATTGTTCTGGCTCGGGGGCCGCTTTGTGGAAACAAAGGTTAGCAGAGAGCCATACCTTTTAAAATGATTGCATTTATTAGTTAACTTTGCACGGGAAGGAAATCTCAATTCAAGGTGGATTTTTTCTTATGTCTTGGTGGGCTGAAAAAAAACCTATAGCGGGTCGCATGCAGCCCGTGGGCCGCAGTTTGCCCACCCCTGATTTATAGCATTACAATTTCATATAAAGGATTTAAATTTCTTATATTAAATAACTTTTGCCAAGCCAACAAGAAAGAATCAGTTATGAGTTCCTTACCAGTTTTTGATGGTATTTTCCTTTACATTCTAATCCATATTATAATGTTAAAATAAGGCTTAAGTAACCCTAGGCTAAATGAGAGAGAGCTTAGCTGAAGCTTTAAGCTACCTGGAGATGACATGGACATAGTAACAACACTGTGCCCATGTGGTATGCTCATTTACCACAGTTCATTACCAGCTCCAAATGCACAACAGGGGTAACACTGAAAGTTGGTGGTATCTGTTTACAATCACAGAACACTCTTTCCACTTCAAGCTTGTACTTGAAAACAAACCTTGAGCTGTAGGCTGCAATGGTGCTAGGTTACTATCTCCAAGATAGCTTTGGCACCGAATTAATATTAAGCCCATACACTCAGTCTCTAAATTATTTTCCATGGAAGTAATGTCACTGTAGACTTTTTGACATTGTCAGGGTAAAGTCTAAGAGTCTCTTGTAGATCTAACATTTCTAGATAATGAAGAGCAAGTAATAACCCATGGATTCATGTCTTTAAACATGAGTAAGGGCTGTCCAGAAAGTATCCAGCCATGTACTGTTCTCGTTATATTGACAATGGCTGTATATTTTACGAACAGCCCTCGTATATATCCTTCCCTGTTTTTTCCCCTTATTAAATGCTTTGCAGAGAATTAAATCCAGTGTAAGAGTCTTCTGACCATCTGTTAATGTAATGACTGATTAATGGAACGAGACACCTAAAGCTGCATCCTACCCCACTGACAGCAGCAGAGTTCCAATAGTGAACCTGTACGGAGGACTCAGCATTGCTCCAGATCCTGTCTTCATCACCATTTAAGGTCTTGTATAGCTCTGAGATCTGAAATCCTGTAGTTCCGTGGGCAAAGCTTTGTGAAAAGCAAGGATTACCTCACCCACTGTGCTCTTACTTACTGTGCTGAAGTTACACAATTACTTTACTGCTGTAATTTACAATGATGTCGTGGTGCGGATTAAGAAATTGAGATCACTCACTAAAGCAAAGATACATAGATTACATGTAGATTAATTCAATTAAAATATACAGTGAGAGTAATTCTTAAATATTAAATCTGGATAGATTTTCTTTTCTGTATTTCACTCTGTCCCATTAATTAAATGTTTAAAGGTAAGCAAGCTGACAACTGGACTAAAACTAATCTATTTAGAAAGTGGCCTCTAGCAATGACTCTCTCATAGTGCAGCTGAATAAACAAAAGCCAAACGTATAAGCATTGGAGGGGATACCTTTTAAAGGGAGAAATTATTCATGTTAGAAAAGTATAAATAATATTCTATTCTTTTAATAATGTATATATTTGGATGTATAACACTCATGTGATTTTAAAGTGATGACAAATGACTTTTCATTTCAAAAGCTTTTCTTTTCTTACTGAAGAACAGTCAACTAAATATAGTGAAGCCATGATCTGAATAGGGGGGTAGTATGAACATCGACCTGACCTGAAAGCTTCCATGTATCAAAGTCCATGCAGAGGTCACAGAGGGAGGTTAACCTGTGGACTCTGGAGTCAGGCTGTGTTTTAATCTCAGCACTATTCCACGACTAGCTTGTATGAACCAGGGGGAAAAAATGTAATGCCTCTGTGCCTCAGTTTTAAATTTTTATTTATTTATTTATTTTTATTGTTTTTGACAGAGAGAGAGAGAGAGAGAGAGAGAGAGAGAGAGAGAGAGAGAGAGAGAGAGAGAGAGAGAGAGAGAGAGATACAGAGACAGAGAGAGAACTGAACTGGGGGCACTCCCCAGTTCAGCATATGGGTCCGCACGGGCCGGGGCCGGGATTCGATCCTCAGTCCCCGGCACTGCAAAGTGAGCTCTCAACCCACTGAGCCACCCCGGCTTCCCCTGTGCCTCAGTTTTCATCAATATAATTTAGATTACAATGTCATTCATTGAGTTGTTTAAAGATTAAATGCATTTATCCACAATGCTGAGCAGTGTCTGGCAATGGAAGTGTTCAATAAAGTCAGCTGTTACTATTGTTATTATCATATTCTACTTGTAGGAATAAAACAAATAGCATTTGCATAGCATGCTACCTCAACTGAAAGGAAATATTTACACTTACTAAACATATTATTGTCATTCTGACTTTGAAGAAAATATACCACATTATATCACTCAAGATGAGATTGATAATGACAATGGTATAGAAAATTAAAATCCCAGATTAATGCCACATATTAAAGAGACCTGTGCATACAAGGCAGTGAAATAGGTCACTGCTGACAACTCCCTGCAGTTACTTTTATCCATTCAACTCAGAGAGGTGATTTCTCTGAAAACCAATAAAAATTTCCTAATCTCAAGTTCTCTTCTGCCTTAAATGTATATGTACATTTCTTTTTACCACCTCAAACTGATAATAAAAGGAGTAAATACTAAGGGATTTTCCCCCCCTGGTTTCTGCTTTGCTCTTTTACATGTTCTCATGTTCTATCTATGCCATTTCTCAGCAGATTTGTCCTAAGTGTAATAATCACTATGAAGAAATTATCTTCTTAGTGTATAATACTACCAATACTCATCAATGTGCATCCAAAACACTCCTGCTTCAAACTCTAGGAAAAGCTATTTAGAAACAAAAAAGGTAAATAAGTACAAGGGCAAACGATTGGCATAGTAGGCATTCAGATAATTACCAACTGAAGTCTTCATGGCAAAAAGACTGCAGTGGGTCTAGCCCATTCAAAGGGGCAAAGAAGAGTGAAACAAGCATTCTAGATGGAAAAAAGTCTGTTGACAGAGAAGTGGAGAAAAGGAAAGGGCAGTGAGCAGAACACCTTGGCTCAAGTAAAGGGTTCACCCAGAGAGAAGCGAAGAGCTAGGTCACAAAGGTAGCACTACCCACACTGTGAAATTATAACTGTGAATTATAAGAAGCTGAGGAGGAAGGGTGTTCTGCTGCAAGCCTCTGGGAAGCCCCACATTGACACAGAGCACAGTAACAGCAACACGAACTGCTCAGTGATGACAGTATCTTAAAATTGCACAGCATTTTTTTCAAAGCAATTCCATCTATTATTCACTAAAAATGTTTTTCTCATTTTACAGAGATGTTGATATGGACTAAATGAAGGCCCCCCGCCCCCCCATCATAGAAATTTCTGGTCTCCTTTTCCTTAGTTCAATTAGCTCCCCAAGTTCTACTATTTTTGTTTGTTCTTAGCATTTTCTGTGCTCCGACGTTGGTTAATCATTCTTGTGCCAAGTCTCCAGCCTTAGTGAATTGCCCTGGAATCTGTATTTGTCAGATATCAACCTAATTGCCCTGGAACTTGTGATTTGTGTTGTGACTGTGGCCAAGTACGGTACTGTTTTCCAGGCCTTCCAGACTCAACACCTGGGTAGTTAATGCCCCAGGAGTCTGCTTTTGGGTCAATGCTTTCAAATTCATTAACTGAATCTGTCTCTGCTTATCTAGGGACCACTGGCATATGAATTATACCCCAGTGAGGCTTGACCATTCCAACCAAAAGTGTCATCACAGTCTTCGAGGTGGATCTCAGGACCCCTTCCATTGGACCCACCTTCCATCAAAGCCTCTTTATACCACTATTTTATATATATATATATAATATATAGTGAACTTCCAGGCATATATATATATATATATATATATATGCCTGGAAGTGCACTAATATTGTATCAGACTGACCCCTGGGAAGGAACTTATACAGGTGAATGAAGATGATGCAATGGCCCCTGTCAATTAAGGCTGTCAATCAAAAGACCCCACACCCAGAAGGGTGTAACCCCTTCTAGAAAAAAGAATGAAACTATCCAGACTCCCATAATCCATGTCATGTGAGCCACCTCTTCTCGCTCCAGGCCTGCTTCCATCTTTTGGAAGTGTCCTTTTACTACTTTCTTTATCAATAAACTGTCTTTCACCCTTGTACTTCGTGTCTCACTCAGTTCCTTGTTCGGGACGACAAGGACGTGGGCACAGTGCTGAGGAGAGCCCCATTCTCTGGTAACAATGTCACTGTGTGCCAATAAATTCAGATAAGTTAGCTGGTTAATGGCAGAGCTGTGATTCAAATCTACATCTTTTGTCCTGGCATCTTGCAGGAGTTGTCCAAGTGAGGAAACAGGGGCAAGGACTTGGGTGAGAAGACAGCTGTGTTAGAGCAGAGACAGGAAAGCGTAAGAACTGAATGAATTAATGTGGGTACCCCCAGGATAGGCACCTACAGTCACAGCTTTCTGAAAGCTGTTTTTAATGGCACACAGGTATGAGCTATGAACCAGAACAAACGGACATTGAAACATGAAGCTGATCATGCAACTATTAACTCGTTTTAAGATGGCAGAATACATCGATTTTTCTCATTCTTTCATTGTGCCAGAGAGCTATTATTGTTGCCTTAACTCACAGAAACTTTAAAAAGCAAATCATACTGAAACTATTACATTATAATTCCAGAGGCTTTTAAGGTCAACTGTTTCTAAGAATCAAATGGTTAACTCAGAGACTCTTCACTGCTACTTGAATATGTTTTGAAGGTGCTTGCAACCCAGTTTTGTTGCACTGCATTTTAAAATTCTCATTAAAATTTATTTTCAAATACAGTAATCCTCACTTCAGCAGCACCGCCCACTCCCACATACTGTACACAGTGCTAGCCTGGCAGCTTTAACATGATTCAGAAACTACACAAAAGCCTTTTGAAATTATGCTCAAACTGAAGACTATCTTTCTTCTTCCTATCAGTTTATCTTTTTCCCTCAGGAGATTATTTTTCTTTTATTTCAGGTTCCCAAAATGCAACACTTCTATCCCCTTCCTGAGATTGTGATCTACCCCAAAGGCCAGAGAACACAGAGAAAGAGCTACAGAACCTCTAAGACAGCAACGCACTGTCAGAACCACAGACAAAGAAGCAATGCACACCTTACGCAGGGAACAGAGATTGGTCTCAAGCAAACCAGCATTACTGAGCATAAGGAAGAATGGAAAAGCTCTAAATATGTTTTCATGGAGGTAAATCCCAATTTTCTTCTTTAAAAAAAAATTGTTTTGACTGTTTCTTTTTTTTTTGACAGAGAGAGAGAGAGATACAGCGACATAGACAGAGAGAGAACTGAACTGGGGGAGCTCCCAGTTCAGCATATGGGTCCGCACCGGCTGGGGCCGGGATTTGATTCCCGGTCCCCGGCGCTGCAAAGTGAGCACTTAACCCACTGTGCCATCTTGGCTTCCCCTGTTTTGACTGTTTAATTGTTCAAAAACTTATTAGTAACGTTACTTAGTAACCAGTGTCTGTCAAGAAAATTACTTGTTTGAGTACTCCCCTCAGTAAGCCTAATTGAAAAACATATTTTGTTTAACGCCATAGAACAATAAAAAACCTTTAGTGTTCACATTTCATATCCTTTTGGTAAATAACAGGATGGTAATGTGACATGCAAGGTGACCTTCTGAGTTCTTGTGTTTCTTGGAAGTACCACAGGGGAACTCAGGGGTACCAGGTTAGGAACCCTCATCCAATTAAAGGGAATTAGGTCTTGCTAGCTTTCTACAAAAGGCTTCAAGACTGAGGTTTTGCCTGGGGGAAAAAGCACTTGCTGTTTAAAATTTAAAAAGTATTAAAAACACTGCACTTGACTTTATTTTTGTTCTTTTTAAATGAATGTTAGCCATTCTTTAACATTCAGATCATATTTTACCTTATCAAGGCCTTCTCTGACCATTCCAGAAAATTACCCCTTGCTGAATGTACATAGTGTTTGATTCTCTTAGTGTATACTTAATCACTTCGTGTTTTATTTATTTATTTATGGCTCAGAACTGGCTTTATTTTTAAATCACTCAAATGTCCTAGTTAACTGTCTTATTATTTTTTTTACTTTGCATACTTTTTGCCACAGAGTACTAAAGGCAATGTCTCTCTCTCTCTTTTTTTAGGAAGCAGGCATGTAGAAAAGGGGGGCAACTGTCCCTTGCCCCCCAGCATCCACGGCTGTGACATAAACTGCACCGTGCTTACAGATAATCATGCTCCATGGCCACAGGAGAGCCCACCACAGTCACTATGATGACATAAGAGATCGTGTGGCTGCAGCAAACTCGATCCAGCAGGTGTCACTCTATGGGCTATGGGAGAGAAGAGTGAGAGTGATGTGCTTTCTGTAGAACAGAGCAGATGTGTCTGGGGGAGAGGTGAGGATCAGAACAGATGTGTGGCAACACGAATTACATGTGGTTTGCCCACTGGGGCAGGATCCTTGAGATCCAGAAGGTATGGGGGTCAGGGTTCAGCCCTGAGCAGGAGGAGGTGGGCAGCGCTCACTAAGCAGGAAATCTGGGCATACACAAACAGGAGAGGCTTCCTTTTCACAGAGAACCTGGAATACAAGACTGAAACAAAGGCAACAACCTATTCATAAGGACAGAGGACACAGAACAGGCGCTTGAGAATCGAAGTGGCCACATCCTGCCTGAGGCATCTGGGCACCAGCTTATGATAGGAAGCACCTATCACGACTCCCTTCAGCATGGGAACGACTGAATTCTAGTTCAGACTGCTTCTGACATGAGGCTGTCTTTCCCTGCCTCTCCTGGGCTGTATCTCACCTCACATATAGTATTGGATGGCCTTTTCTCTTCCTGTCTCCATTTCTCTTCATCTCAGAAAGCCACACTCAGACAAGCTGCCAATGTACCATTGAGCCCAAGGCCCATTAGAGTTGATGGTTTTTTCACATTTTATCACCCATTCTGCCACACCTATAACATTTCTTATCATTTCCTAATAGATCACTTTGATGAAAAAAGATAAGGTGTCCCTTTTCCTCCTCTCTTCCTACAGTCAGTAAATAATGTCCTCTTGTTTCTAGGTCTCTTTCCGGCACACGGGTGTGAAGTTTCAGGCAGGAAGTGCAGAATGTCAAACCAGATGAGGGTTTGATCCCAGTTCATCACTAACTACCTGACTGACTTGGGCAAGGCGATTAACCAGAGACTCACTTTGCATATTAAAAGACAGTTCTGGACTAGTGATACTTACTTTGAAGTTTAATATGATTAAAAAAAAAAAAGAGTACGGTATGTACTTTCCTAGCATAGGATATGATTCATGGTAGGTTCTCAATAGATGTAATTTGAATTGGAATTTTAAGCTATAGTTTATTTATGCTTGTTTTTCTTGATTCTTTAAATGCACAATCACACTATTCTATTTAAATCCACATCCTTCTTGAAGGAACACGATTTTGGATTACTTCTAATTATAATTTCTTTTAAAGCCTATAATCTAACAGAGTAGCAACTGTCAACCCTGCTATACATGAGTAGCTCCTGAAAAACAGTTAAAAAAAATAACAGCACCTGGGCCCCACCTCTGACCAATTGAATCTTTAACTCTGGCAATACAAAATTTCTATCAAACAATAAATGAAAAAGTAAAGGGAAAAAGAATGGTTAAAAATGCTTAATTAAAACCAAACCCAAATCAAATAGCCTAAGAATTAATCTACATCTTATATAAGACCACAAGAGGGATTTAAAACCACTTACCTTTGTTATTGTATACATCTAAGTAATTTGGTGCTGAAAAAATTGTGATTAGAGAAGGGAAGCCTGTTGTTTGGCTTTTCCTGTACATGCGATACCTAAAAGCAACAAACGAAAGTTAAGGCTAGTAGGGGGGAAGGACGTTAAGTTATCGATTTAGAAATAGAAAATTAAAGTTCAGTTTCATCATTCTAAGAGAATTTAATTATGTGTGCCTAACTAAAAATTATCTCTCGAAAGTCTGTTATACACAGACATCAGTTCATTTCAGAGGTGACAATGAAAACATACAATCATACGCACAATTTCCAAATAGGTTTTTTTTCCTCTAAATTTCGCTAATCTAGGGGACGGTGGAAGTCTGTGGAAAATCAGTTCATTTCCATGTGTTCAACAGAGAAGACAGTGACTACTTTTCACATACAGATACCCTGTATCTACCATGTTCTTTCAGAAGCTTGCCAATATTTTTGACATAAAAGGCCTAAATAAGCTTAGCAATATATAATATAAATCTTTCCCTCTAATAATCAGGCTATTTGTTCTATTTATTTACAATATTCTGCTTTACTTATATATACCAATTTTGCCTAGACTAAGTAAGTATTTGCTTTTCAAAGAACATTTGGTTAAATCTTTGGGTTTTATGAATTGAAATAGTTTCTACTTTAGAAATTTGTTACCAATCTCCTGTGGTGGCTACAGGTCAAAGACTTGATTATTGTCTAACAGACTGATATTTAATCAGTTGGTAATGAAACAGAATACCTGCCAGATATTTGGAAATAAACAACAATCCAGTTACTTTGTGTCTACCTAGTCAAAAATGGAACTCCAGTTCTCAAGTAGTCAAAAAATACAGGAGAATTTGGTTCTTCTCCATCAATACGAAAATGTGTCTCGTGACTTCTATGTAATAGAGTTCAGGAATATCAGTTCAGAAACCTTTCTATAAAGCATAAAACAAAATTTCAGCATTCCTTGGGTAATCTGTGTCAGTTACTTAGGGCATACCTAATTTAGCAGGGTTCTAAAAGGGTCTCAAGTAGTACCTTCAGGGGTCTCCAAACTTTTCAGTCCGCGGGCCACATTAACTATCAAACAGCAGTTTGGGGCCGACTACACACTCGAGGTCCAAATAAAAAAGAATCAAAACATAGATGTTGTTTTTAATTACTTATTTAATATTATTTTATTCAGATAAAAAGGTCTCCACGGGCCGGATGAGAGGACCTTGTGGGTCGCATCCGGCCCGCGGGCCGTAGTTTGGAGACCCCTGCTAGATGAATAGTCACCTTGTAAATTATAATTTTATAAATATTTTGATACTACTCCCAGAAAAAATTAGGTCCTTAAAAATCTTTTGAAATGTTCTGGGAAGTACTTATTCTGCTTATGGGACTGAGCTTTGATTGGGGTGGGGGGGGAATCGGAATGTGAAAGACAATAACACTCTTAATCCTAGTCCCTTGACTTTATAAACAAAACCCAGTGGCTATGCCTGACTACAAATAAAAACAAACTGGATGACACCATTTCAACGTCCCCCAATGAATCAGTGAACTGCTCATTTAAAATAAACTTGTTGGTTTTAAATGATGCACTTAACATATTTTCAAATAAGCAGATAATTTCAGGTCTGTAGTGTAATTACGATAAATCTGCCTAAAATGTTCAGTTGGGATAGTCGACCAAAAAAGTATGGTGCCACCAACGCCCCTGAAAAGTTAAAAAGAAAAAATTATTTGAGGACATGGCTGGCTCAATATATCAATAGGTTACCTTCAAATATCAATGATAATAGCACTGAGCACTAATCCAATAATATTAGATCAGTTTAAACCTGTTGATTGATTGCTTGAAAAAAGCTAATTTTGAAATAAATTTGGGATGTGCCTTGATTCAGGATCTTCACAGACATGGGCTTACTTCTGAATGCAGACATCTATATTTCAGCACACAGTTTACTAAAAAAAAACAACAAGTTCTTCTTTTTTTTTTTAGAAAATTCAGAATATGAAGGAATGTGTTTCAGATTTGAAGGCAGGGGACACTGGAATGGCTCAGCAGGGTAAGCGCTCATCTTGTGGCCCCTGGGTCTGGGGATCAAGTCCCAGTCCTGGCACTTGTGGACCCACATGCTAGTTCGGTTCTCACTGGGGAGAGCTTCCTACGTGGGAGGCCTCCGTCAGGTTCCTGCCCTGAGTGGTCCTGCGCCCACCTATGGAATGAAACTATGTAGAAAACTAATGACTTGTGGCTGTGGAGATTGGTCTGGGTCCTCCCCCTTCTCTGTCTCTCCCTCGCTCTTAAAAAAAAAAAAAAAAAAGGATTTGAAGGCAAACAATGCTGTTTGATGGAGCCTACTGGGAAAGATGTTAAACTTCCAATCTTAAAATTAATTATATCTATTTCTCCCTAATGCAGATTTAATATCAGGTATCAAAGTCAATGTCTGATATTTCTTCGTTTCTTCAAGCCTTAAAGTTGCTCTGCATTTTAAAAATTTACCAGGTATTACAAAAGCATGTTATGGATTCATGTTTTAGAAAATAGGATTTTCCCCATTATTTAAATGTCTCTGTTTTTGTCCTTTGTGACTCTACAGGGATCAGGAATGACACTGCTTAAACAACAGAACAACATGCCATATCTGTTCAATACTTACGTGTAATTTTCTTTCACATTCTAACCAAGCCGGAAAAGCAGCTGGCAACTGACACACTTCTGGGACAATGGTAAGAGTAGGAGAACGTGCCCCAACAGAGCTTACAAAAGCCAGCTGAAGATTTTACCTGTTCAGGCTCAACATGGAGGAAGAGGGGACTTTACAACACATGTGCAGCCAACCCCTCATTCCCAGGACTCTCCACAGTCCGAGCAGAGCGAGGCAGCTGTGACAAAGGCGCACTGTATAGATTTCATAAACCCACAAAACTGCTCACCCTGCGTCTTGGGCTTCATGGGCTCGGAGTATAGATAACAAGTTATTGTGCTGTAAAAATTCACAAACAGCCGGGTAACTGCCAGAGACAAAGAGAAAAGGAAAGCATCTGTTATGAAATCATCAAAGGTAGCACATGTCCTAATAACCTATGTGATTTAATGCAGCATAATCAAACATACATCATTCATGAAACACTCCTCTTGGCTCTCTAAGGGCAGGTGTTCCCCTGGGGCAGAAAAGACACCTATAGCTGTACTTGTAACATAATCAGAAAGGGCTGGAGGCACGTAAATTTAAAAAAGTACACAGGGCATCTCATAACAACACTAGAGAAGTGTCCACTGGTACAGAAAATCAGTATTCTCAAGTCTACATCTAAACATAAAACGAACAGAAGCACAAACATAACATGAGAACAGAGTTTAAATTATAAGCCGCAATTTTCTCAGATACAGCACTATTTGTACTTGGGTGTGTGTAGGAGCCGGTGGGCTTGACAGTGGACTGAGGGAGGGAGTGGGGGAGAGTAAGTCTTCTGTAAATGAAGCAATGAACTTACTTCTAGGTACCTTAACTGATTATAGCATTCAAAATCTAAACAGAATTATGGAATTCAAAGCTTTAAAATGCACACTTTAGATATGAGCAACAGAACTTAAGACTTATTCTGTATCTTAACTTAATAAAAATGTCAAAATTCAATCAAGATGAATCTGTCTGACAAGAAAATCTCAAAGCCAAAGATGAGAACTTCATGAAACAGGAAATTCAAATGACAAATTAAGCTTGAAAAACCCTTTGCAATCACATTGTCTATGCTCTAAAAAATTTAATGAGATGAACGTATGTCATGAAAATGAATACATTTTATGTACTTCAAATTAAGGGACAGCAAACCCATGCTCATTTTAACATAAATTGCAGATATCCATAAACCTGAACTACGTACACTGTAGGAACCAACTCAGCAATTATAAAAATAGCATTGTGGGGAAATTCTTAATAGTATATGTCACTCAAATAGCTTTCTATATAAGAGGTTGAAAATAGTTTCTATGCTACAGATTTTGGGAGAAATAGCTGATCAACAGAAAAAAAAAATACCATTAAGATGGCATTCCACTATAGAAATACTGATTGTAAAAAGGATTCAGGTCATTGACAAAACTGGAATTTGAAATAAAAAGTATTCTTTGTGTATGTGCACACATTTCTCTGTGTGTGAGCACACATGTATGTGTATTCCAGAATAATCTAAATGTTCTTTCCCTATATCTTTAAACTGTTCACTTATATTTCTTGTGCCTTCACAATGCTTTGTTAAAAGGACAGTTTACTGATTTGTTGTTACACTGTAAGACAGAAGTTGTTTGTCTACCATTTATTACTATTTTGCCATTGGGGAAATTAACTTGGCTGCTCTTTTTATTTTATTTTTTTTCCTTTTGGAAAAACTTATGCTAGTATTATAAAAACATAATTTTAATATATTTTCTTCATGCTAAGTTTGATAACTTTATGTGTATAAGCTAAGTTTTCCTCCATAGAAATGTATCTCTCATTTTTAATGAAAATCTAAAGAAAATAAAATTAACCTAGCAGCATTCTGCTAGGTTAAGTGTATTAGTGAGGAACACTTGCATTACTTTTTGGAAGAAACACATTGTGAAGAAAATCTTTAGAAATTTAAAAGCATACAAACTCTCTAAGAATTACAAACATTTTTTCTAAATAAATTTAGAAAATACTTGAATATCAACTAGATTCACATTGCTGGTAAACTACCTGCCTAGGATACATTAGTTTTAATAACATAAGAAAACAAAAACAAAAACAAAACTTTACAGTATTTTATGTATTTAAATGGAAATGATAGCCAAAAAATGTTCAAACTGAAAAGCATTAAAAAAGATATGTGTAGAATGGTAGAAAAAGCAGAGTTCACAGCACCTTAACCACCATAGAGATAAATCATTAATTCACCAATAATTTATCAAAGAGTCAATGGTGAATTTGTTCCATTTGTTAAAAGACACTATTATGCACAGGGATGAGTGGTATGATAAGTGTAAGGTGTGGTTTCTGTCTTGAGGATATTTATAATCTAAGTACGAAGGAAAAACATTTCTTTACAATTAAAAAAATACTACTTAAGAATAAAATACATTTAAGACAAAATAAGTACGTGTTTTCTTGAGACAAAATAAAGAAAGCACATCTTTCTTTCTGAGGAAATTATTTTGAAAAACACCTGTCTCATGTCAGTTGTTTTTTTTGTGTGTTTTCTTTTTGCCTCCTTCTTTGCATTAATACGGTGAAATGTTTGTGTTTTATGCCCATCAAGGAGAAAGAACCCCTTTTCCTCCAGCTGATCAGTCCAAGTCAGGGCTCATGATTTTCTGAGCAGACGGCCAGTTGGCCCTCAGCCCTGCTCACACTCATCCATGGGTACTCTAGTTAGTCTCTGTCTGTATGGGGTGACCCTGGAATGTTTCTGTTCCAGCTTTGCAATTTTCATTTACCAGCATGCATAGCTGTGTTTGGAGAAGACGTCATTATTTTCTCTGAAAATGTTGTTTTCTATTGGAACATGATTATTCCATAAGCACTAGAGAATGCATTGTCTGAGTAGAAAGGAAGGTGAAAATTTCCAGGGACTACTGAGGATCCTTAGACCTTGATTCTTATTAGACTTGAGATAAAGATTAAATGAGTTAGCATTTTATGTAAATATCCTAGTCCAGTTCCTGACAGATATTTCACGAATCTTCATTTTCCCTCTACCACCATAGTGTGGAAAAAAAAAAAAAAGTTGCAGCATGAAAGGGTGAGTCAGCAATCCCAGATTCTAATAGGAGCTGTTAAATTTATTAGTTGTGATTTGTGTTAGGTCTTAATGACAATGATGTATGGAAGGGGTTAGAATACCACCAAGAGAGGGAGAGGACAGAAATGTATTTAGGATGAACAAAGGTGATGAAGGTAGAAAAAACAAAAACATGAGAAATGGTAGAAAAACTGGCTTGGCACTAGAGAAAACACCTATCATTGACTCATTCTTTTTCCACTCTTATTTTTGTTTTCTGCAACATTAAACTATATTTTAGAACACAATTTCAATGGTTAAAGAAAAGTTAGGTTCTTCAATCATTATATAGCCAGCAGGCATTATTAAAATGCCCTTTTTTATGCTTTTATGCCCTTTATATACTTTCCCTCAGTATTTTTTCCTTCTGGAAAGGCCTAGTTGTCTGCCAAGACTTAGCTAAATTATCACTGTGAACCCTTCTCTTCAAACCTACCTCACCCTGAAGTGTATAAAATTGCTACATCCACCATGATCTCATAACTATAAATCCAATACACCATCTGTCATGCTGTAGTCTAAATTATGTTTATATATCTGCTCTCCAGCAATAGTGAATACCTTTAGAGAAGAACATTGTTTTGTCTTCATTTCCTAAATGTTGAGCAGCCATTTGCCAGCTTCTTGGAGCTCATACTCAATTGCTGGAGTAGCCTTGGCAGGGGCAATTAAGCAAATGAAAGAGGCAAAGGGTTTCTTTCTCTCATCAGCTCCAGTAGAGCATAGGCAGACAGCCTGCATCCCTTCCCAGGGGGCCAGGAGGAAGCCTGGCCCTCCCCTCTCACAGCCTCATGGTACAGGAGACTGCCCAACTCTCCAGCTTCACCTCTGCTTCCTGAGGCCTGGCAATGTGTACTCAGCCCCGGGAAGCTGTGGCTCAGCTCAGGTACTGTCAGGCCTCACTTTTTCTCTGGACTTGTGTTTTTTTTTTCCATTTGTCCCAGGGTTCTCCGACTAATTTTATTTTACCCACTAGAGATCAAGTCTGGAAGGGCTCCAACTCTCCCTGCCAGAACTTCATCAGAGCTTAAGCCTCCACTTCCACTGGGCTGCCGGCTGCCTCAAGAGCAGTGACCAATTTTTATTGAAGGCAAACATTTTATTGAAGTGTAACGTCTATACAGGAAAGTGCACAAATCGGAAGACTACAACTTGATGGCCTTTCACAAAGAGAGCACCCTAGTAACTAGCACTCAGATCAAGATACAATGTTACCTGAAATCCAGCAACTCTTCAACACTCCTCTGAGTCACTATCACTTCCTCACTAAGAGTAACTACCGTCCTGGTTTTTAACATTATGGATTAGCTTCTTTAATGCTGAACTCTTATTTCTATGGCATCTCCTATGCACTCTGTATCTGGCTTCTTCTACTCATCATCCTACTTGTGCCATTCATCCATGCTGTTATGTGCAATTTTGGTTAAATCATTCTCATTTGTTGTATTCAGTTGTAAAAACATACTATAATTCACTCATATTATTATTCATTCTACTAGGTGGACATTTGGGTCATTTTACATTTTTTGGCTATTATGAATACAGCTGCTATGAACAATCTTGTATATCTGTTTTGGTACACATATGTACACATCTCTAGTGGATATAGAAATAGGAGCAGAATAGCTTAGTTATATGAATGTTCAAATTTAGTTTACACTGAAGCTGCTAAAAAATGTAATTTGGTATTAGAGGTAAAGTGAAGCCATACAGGTTGTCATCTGTCTAGAATTCCCAGTGTTACCTCCCCTCATATTTTCAGGAACACCATTTCCCTGACTGCAAGAGCCTTCAGCAATGACTCTGTATATGTTTTACTAATTCTTTAAAATTCAGGTCTGATAACAAAGCACTTCTACCATGAGTAGTCCCTTAAGCTCCGATCCATCCTTGTTTGGGTTAGATCCCCGAGGGGTGTGTGTGTATGTAAAGAGAGAGAGAGAGAGAGAGAGAGAGAGAGAGAGAGAACATCCACATTTATCATAACACTACACACCTTGTATTTTATTTGTCAATTTCTGCTTATCAGTTTCTGCCACTAGACTGTTATCCTCTTAAAGGCAGAGACTTTGAGTATCTACAAAATCTCACAGAAGGCCTCTATATAGTATGTGCTCGGCTAATGCTTGCTAAGTAATGGAATGAGTAAATACATTCTCAAAAGAATACCTCTGAATGGAACAATATGAATTGGGGATGGGGTGAGAAAAATGTTGTACAATCAGGTATGATTTCAACACACTAAAAATGAAGGTCTTGAACTTAGAGTGGGAGGGAGAAAAGGCAGGGCGGTCTAGATGCTGGGGACATTATAAGAAAAGGGTCAGTAAGACATGATAACTGATTGGTGGTCATTTGAATGCAAGAAGAAAAAGGGAAGATATTTGCTGGTCTCCATGACTGAAGGAATGAACTATTAATAGAAACAGGAGGAATCTCTAGTGGGGCTTAAGCAAGGGGGAAAGTAAATGATAAGCTTTTTTTAGGCAAGGTGAGTTTAGGTTAAGGTGACAATGCAACATCTTAGATAAATTCTAGGAGACAATCAGAAAGGAGAATTGAAGCCCAGGACAGATAGGGAAATTAAAGGACTAGACATATAGATCTGGCAATCAATCCACAGAGGTAATAGTTTACAGTGAAGCTAAGGGAATAGTTGAAGCTCCCAGAGGAATGTGAAGAAAACAATGTCAAAACAAGGAGGAAGACAAAGAATGAGGCAGCAGAAGAGGCAGGGATCTTCCTCCTAAGTTAAAGGAGAGTCAGGAGGAACGGGAGGATTTCATGGTGGAAGGCGCTGATGATAGTGCTGTGAACAGAAGAAAGGCTGCTGCTGATCTGTGATTAAGAGACCAGTAGTTATTTGAATGAGCTTCAATTTGTAACCCCAGAAACACTTTTAAAATGACTGTAAAGATGTTCTTCACATCTTAAGAGTTTAGAGGAACTTCGGATGCCTGATTTAACTCATTTTTTTTGAAGTAAGCTAAACCCAGATCGCAAAGCTTACATGATTCATCCAAGGCAGACATGCAAACTGACAATCCCAGCACCTAACTGAGCTGACAGTGTTGTTTGACTACATGAAGATAAAAATTTTACCTTCAATTTTTCACAATCATCATTAATCTTCATAATCTAACACTTGGCCTGCTTCAAGTATCTCAATTACCTGCCTCAAAATTATAGGCATTTGAATATTAAAAATTCTACCATGTAGCTTCTTCAGCTGCTTTGCCACACTGATACCACATGCCTCTTTTATGCTTTTTCTATTCTTCACAAATATTATATCTATGTATTTATTTATATGTATTTTAATCTATTATTTATATTTTCATTTTGCAAGTGCTAAAACCCATTTGAACCAAGCTTTTAAAGTGAACCTTTTATATACTTGTTTCCTGGAGAAATAATACAACCATCATAAATCAAACAGATGGACAGATAAAATAAAACATTTATGAACCAAATGTGTTGGGGAAGGCAAGCGTTCCATCCTCACCTGTAGAAGTACGAGCATCCCCTGACTGTGTTGTGAGTGAAATGTTCCTGAGTCTTCTCATTGCCAAAGTCCTCCAGGGGATCTGACCACAGGATATCGCACATTGGTCCATAAGCAGGTGGTTCTTTGAATCGGTCTAACTGAGAAAAATAGAAGATAGAGAGCAAAATACTAATCTTTGGAACCTTGGAATTCAGAAAACAGAAGAAACAAGAATTTTGCAATACCCAACTTCCTCTCCCCAACCACCGCACACCGTGAACTGCCTGTTACCTGTCTTTCTGGCTGCTCCTCTTTCTTCCTCCTTCCTCCCCATTCTACACTTCAGCTCTCTAATTTTCCTTCCTTCTTCCTCTTGACAAACTCATTTATTATCTGCCTTTATCTCATCTTTTACTTCCCTCTTGCCTCTTTCATTCCTACTCTTTACTCTCTTTCTCCTGTTTTCCTTTTTAACTTTCTTTTCTTCCCCTAACTTATATTCTCTATCCAAGTGTTTTAGTCATTATAGGTTGATGTGACTCTATCTGTGTTTCATTTCTTCAGGAGCTTTTACGGTGTCTTTAGGGAAATATCTATCACTGCTTCCATTAAGCAGTGATATAAAAATCTGGATGAGAACAACTTATGATGTTTACCTTTAACAATATACTTTTGAGAACAGACTGCTTTTGTTTTAAGAGTAGCACCTGGCTTTACGATATTTTGGATACTCACTCATTAGGGGCTTATCTGGGCTTCTAATTAAAGTATAGGCCCATTGTAGCTTACCTTACTGGGAACAAACCAAGAGTAACGATAAGCAGTAAAATAAACCCAAATTTAGCTGGTCATTCTTAAGCTCACAGTTCTAAGCCATTTATAATTTTAGCTGAATTCCTCATGTGAAATCTATTTTCCAGCTATATATGTTTAGCAAAGACATATTTCAATTTTAAAAGGTGCATTTAAAAGGTATGAGCAATATGAGTGACATTTCACCAATAATTTTGTAACACTGTCGCTTTCCTTTAGTTATCCTGATTTAAGTGTAATTACTGGATCTCTGGTGAAGTTAGCAAATACAAGTTGCTTGAAAAGAAAAGCATAAAACAGCTACAAAAACCCATTAGGAATTGATATTCTTCATATTCAATACTTTAATATTTAAAAAATTCCATAGGGACAGTTGGGCAGGTGAATATATAAGGCTGACAGCTAATCAAATCCTCTTTTTCCTGAGACATAAAAAATAATGTAAATCATGGTTTTACTACACATGAGTTTTTACTAATATCTAAAAAGCACAAAGCAATATTTCCCATTTTCAACACCTAATGATAAACTTCAATAAGATAAGACCCTCCATATGATGTTATCCATAAAATATTCATTGCAAACTTAGATTTGTTTAAGAAATTTAAATAATTTACACTTTTGGAGTAATTCAACCAAGAAAAATAATACCTGTCCATAAAAATACAGAATTTGTTTCTGAGAAACAAGGAATTATTATGGACAGAACAATAGAGGACAGAAGACTTGCTGGTTAATAGGAATCCTCAGCTAAAGATTTGGTAAGGCAACCAGAATACAAAATTTACTTCGGAAAAAATTACAAAGTGCATTCTAAAATTAATACCATCTATAGTAAGAATAAACAATAAAAAGTTCATTAAATAATGGAAGTGTGGTGGAAACTTTTAATGACATATGGCAACATGCAAACCTAAAAATCATTTTATAGCTAAATCTAGAACCTAATGACATATATGAAGATTGAACATAATGTCTGAAACATGCCAGTCCTGGGGACAGCAGGTTGATTTAAAAAACTATTTAATTGACAATAAGAAGCGTAGTCATTTATTCAGGAATCCATCAGATTGAGGAAGAATAAATTGGTTACATTCAAACAGAAGGTGAACCACTCTATACTTGAACTCCATAGGACTATTTCTCAGTGACCTGTCTCTATAGTACTTTATAGAGCAAATATGAAGCTCTGTGTGCCACAGAACACCAGAAGCAGATGTGTAATGGTGTCTTTAAAAAAGAAAACAAACATCAAGAGCAGAAAACAAAAGGTTTGTTTAACGTATTTTGATTTTAAAAACAAAAATCATGCACGTGCTTACATATAGAAAAGTAAATATGATAATATTGTTACATTTGAAGACTTGAACCTTAATGACAGTGTATTAAGGTAGAATTTCAATTTTTACTTCTCTAAATAGAGTTTTTCTTTAAATACCAATGAACTCTTAAAAAATATTGAGGGAAGCCACAATGCTCAGTGGGATTCAAGGACTGTATCCTGGCCCTGGCCTGTGCAGACCCATATGCTGAACTGGGGTGTGGCCCCCAGTTCAGTTCTCACTGGGGTGTACTTCCCATGTGGGAGGCCCCCAGTGCTCCAGAGCGTGTCTCCCATACGGGAGGCCCCTCGGCCCAGTTCCTGCCCTGCACAGCCCTGTACCCACCTGTGGAGTGAAACTATATGGAAAACTAGTGACATACAACTATGGAGACTGCTCTGGGCCCTCCCCATTTCTCTCAGTCTCTCTGTCCCTCTCTGTGAAAAACAATAAAAATAAATCTTCAAAAAAATATTGAGCATAACTAAAGAGATAAAAAAGATCATCTCTTCTATTACACAAATCTATCCCATATTATTACATTTTCTCATATAAATGACAGATCCATATTCAATCTAACTCATCAATTTATTGGTGAAAACAACAGTAATAGCCAATGTTAAATTAAGTAAAAAAATACTTCTGAAAAAAACTGACTTTCTCACCTAGCCATTGAATACACTCAATAGAACATTCTCAGTGCCATTATTAAATTATTACTTTAAAGTTTTAAGCAGTACCAAATAGATTTAAAAAATATATATATGGACACATTTTAAAGGTCAAGCTGTGATATTTCCTGGAGAACAACGCAACATTTTCTAACTACAATCTACTATGAATAAAACACACAATGGGTTCTGTTTGAAACAAACCAAAGGGAAATGAAAAGACTTCTTTTTAAGCAATCAAATGGTTTATACTTCCAATGACACGTGTCATATGGTAAGATGAAGTTTTAGAGATGAAAGCTCTTCCAAGTATACATATATCTTTCTTTCTAGATAAAAAATGACTATTAAAAAAGAGATTTATGACCATTTTAAATAATTTTAATTCAAAAGGATAAAATTAGTGATAGAGGGAAGAAAGATAATGTCTTCTATTTATTACGAAAGCACACAGATCGATAAGACATGGAAAAAAACAGAACTTACTTTTCTGATATCATCTAAAGTGTTGATCTCTGGAGACAGACCCCCGTGTACACACAGGAACTGCTGGTTCATCAGGGCAGCCAGGGGCAGGCAGTCAAAGGCATCCATACAGGCATCATAGACGCGTTCTGAATACTTTATTTTACCTTTTAAAACATTATTTAAAAAAATATTTACTCGCATGATTTCACTGCTAGAATCATTTCATTGAAATAATTTTAAAAAGTATTTTCTTGCCAGAATCACATTATTAGCATATAACTACACCCTGCCAAGTTCTCAAACATCATCAAATACGATTTTAAAAAGAGTTATATATTAATCTTTCTATCTACTGATCGTTTATTTTCGTTGTTCATCCATATTTTCCAGTAACACTTTCTATAGCAGAGGAGAGAACTTTTGCACACAGCCTTGCTATTTATCTGCAGATATACCTCAAAAAAATATACACAAGCAACTATGGACCAACAGAAAGATGGTAATAAAGCTAGCTGATTTACTTAAATGACCTTATAGAAAAGCAGAGGGCAAGAAATACTCTAGAGTTGTCAGTATCATTGCATATTGCTTTTCTCCTACTGACTTACATAATTAAACATTTTGAGAGATGTCACCATGCTTCATTTAACATAGGACTAAATGACAGAGACTGGACAATGAGGTTAAAATTAAGAGAGTAGAAAAATAAAATGTATATGAAATACTCCTCACTCCCAGTACTTATATCTAAAGGAAGAAGTCATCTTCAATTTTCTAAAAATCAACTAGAAGCTAGTAAATCTACAGGATCCAAAAAAGAGAGGTGTAAGATTGAATCTGCACTCCATTTGCTCTTCTTGAGAGATCTGAAATTAAAAGGTAGGATTATTACCCTATTCAGTACTATTCTGGCTATGTTTAAAAGGTAATTTAATCAGTTTCTTAGGATCAATTGCATCAAGTATTAATTCAAATTTTTAGAACATTTTAGGAGAATTTGTAATTTAAAAAGAAATTCTAAATTCTCTTTAATTATTCGTGTTTTGAAGGAAATATGGAATGAGAAAGAATAGTGTGATTTTTAAAAAAAGTTTTTGACTGTGAAGCTATGGATCATGTTGTAATGTGCTCTTAGTATGGATTAAAATGCATGATTATGTAACACGTAATGGCATTAAAGAAAGAGTATTGAAATATACTTACATTCTTGTTTAAATGTGAAATACTCTGTTAGATGTCTACATTCATGATTTCCACGGAGTAAAAACAGTGTTTTGGGGTAAAGAATTTTCAAGGCCCACAAATACAGCACACACTGAGAAAAAAAAAAGAATATAAAAATAAATACTTTTTCATTACACTTAAGCATCCCATTGATGATGTATCAGAAAGACTTGAACCAAATGTGCTACTGTGACCAAAAGTTCCCAAAAGACTAGGCCTTATTAAGAAGGAATTAAAAATCAAACAGAAAACATGACCTCGGTACAAAGCCAAAGTTCACAGACACATAAAATATATATATATTCACTAATTATTTATTCTCCACAAGAAAACCATGAGCTGTACACATTCTATTGGAAAAAGCCTGAATAAAAATACACTAAAAATTAAAATACACTGATGTACAAGTATGACAAGTAAAGCAATTAACAATTAATAAATAAAATAATGACACCTCTTTATAAAGCAAAACTATTATTTTTTAATCAAGCAACAGAAATGGAAGTATTGGAAAAGAAAGGAAAGATAATACTTGGAAGCAAACAATGACAAGCTAAGGCAGACTCAGAGTGTGTCTGTATTTTCTGTTATGTTCTCTCTTTCACTAGCCTTCTCTTCCATTACCTTGTCTTTTATTTCAGCGTCTTCTTCTTTTCCTTTTCCTTTTTCTTTTTTGCACTGTTTGTTTTATATGTAAATATTATTAAACTGAAGGCCAGGGTATCTCAGTACACATGTTGCTAATAGCTAGGAGAAAGATTTCATATACTTTAAAATTCCCAAATTAGTTACTTGGGCACTGCAGTTCATGGGAAAAGGAGGGCCAACTACAAATTCACCAGCTTTGGAGTAAACCTATGCTAAAACAGTCTTCCTGAAGTGTGCATTAAAATAACTGGATACTCATATATTACCATCAATTTCATTATACTCAACTGGCATTCATTAAGAAGCCACAGGGAACAGAAAACCACTCCTTGAAAACAAGTATTCTTTTCTATCCTCATTAAGTTTATGCGGTAAAAGTGAAGCTAAGGAGATACAGACACACAAAAGGACTGAGAAAAGTCTGATTATGGTTGCTGAAACCTGAAACCAAAAACATACAATATTTACATTTAATAAAGAACTTTCCAACATATAGTAAATGTGCTGGATAATGTTCATAGGAAAAAGCTATTGCAATTCTTTTGTTGTGCTACCTGAGAAGAATAATTATGTCTGTCAGCTTATATGACAATTCATCAAATAAGTAAAAATAACCATGTTTGAATATACAGCCCAATTTCAGAGAAACTGCTAATTAAAAGAAAAGAGTATGTATTATTATGTTTCTCAAGCAAAGATATTGTCTCCAACTATGTAATTGTGATTACACAAAAATAAAAGGCTGACATCAAATTATATATATATATATATATATATATATATACACACACACACACACACTATATATATATATATATATATACACATTAATCAACTTTTTCATTAGCATTTTATGATTATAGTCATTAGCTAAAGTTCATATGACAAATAATATTACTATGTCTGAAAAGTTGAGGAAGTGTCTTATCCAAGTAATCTTCAACGTGGGGTTAGCTGTTGAGATGTGTAAAGTTCCCTGTTATCTTAGTGGGTATTACAGTGGCTCAATGAGTCTCTGATTACTATGCATCAGGTACTACAGGTGCACTTACATGTTTTCATAAAGAGTGTTTGTATTACTCTAACTCATCTCACATTTCAGAGAAGGCACTTATAAACCATTATTAATATCAATAAGAGAACTGTTTCCAATGTAAAATTTATAAGGCTGTACCTTAATGTGAAAAATACACACATATAAACATATATACACATACACACACACACACACTTGCAAATTGGGTGTTCACTCTGGATGTCTAATTTCGAATAGGAATGGGCACATAAAGTCTTTAAAATTTTTACTTGTTGAAATTGCTAATATTTAATGTATTCTATTTTAATATATTTTGGGGGAAGAATATATGTTTGGCTTTACAGTCACCTACATTTTAGAAAGATTGTCTTTGTTATTTTTTTGTTTTTACTAAAGTATAACATAGAAGTGCACATATTTTCAATATACAGGTACGAGTGTTTATGTGTGAATACTCCCATGAAACTACTACCCAAATCTAGTTACACTTCAGCACACAGAGGCTCACTTGTGCCCCCTCTAATCAATAATCTTTTGGAAACATAACCACAATTCTGAACTCTTTAGATAAGTTTTGCCAGTAACAATTTATTTTAAAAGTAAAGCTATTAACTCTCCAACTAAAATCTAAAATGCAATTTTTTAAACCCTGCTCAGATAATACTAGAGGAAATCACATTATAGGATCCATATTTTCTTTTTTTGGCCATGTGTTATAGATCCTGTTTTGACATTAATATATGTCTTTATCACCTCTAGTCTTAATTATTGTAGCTCTTTCATAACTGAAACCTCAAGGAGTGATACAGAAACATTCTATGATGTTCTTATTATACTTATTTGTACCTTTTAAATGATTCAATACACATTAATGTCTCTTATTTAATGGTTGCAAAACATCTAGTGTTACATATAGCAGGGTTTTAAGATATATTAGTTCTTTTCCTGTAAATGGAAAGGAAGTTAGGAACACAGAAAGAAGGGAGGGAAGGAGAGAGAAAGAAAAGGAAAAAAAAAATTGAAAGAGAGAAGAGGAAAGGAGAATCGAGAGAGAAAGAAAAATGGGGGGAAAGAAAGAAAGAGAGAGGGAGGAGGAAGAGGGGTTAAGATGAGAGAGAAAGAAAGAAAGAAGAAAGCAAGCAAGCAAAGAAAGCAAGCAAAGAAAGAAAGAAAGAAAGAAAGAAAGAGAGAGAAAGAAAGAGAAAGAAAGAAAGAAAGAAAGAAAGAAAACATAACTCAATTGGAAATTCTTGGCTCAAAATACCCTAAAAATAAGAGTCCTGTTTTCACATTTTATTTCCTTCTCCCCTGTGGCAAGAATAAAATATCTTCCCAAACACTGAATAAAACCACAAATGCAGCCAATATGGAAGAAGTGGCATGGTAAATGAAAGGGCAAGGGTGGACGGGAGAGTGGAGCCCTGCCAGCCTTCGCCCTCAACATCTGGTGGGAGAAAGCTGCCAAGCACAACACTGTCTTGCTGGCAACTATTTTGCCTTCTAAAGTTCTAACATTCTGGAGAGCTGAAACACTTAACCAAAATCATAACCTAGTATTATTTTTAAAAAGGAAAGTCTCTTGTAAAAACAATTATCACAATCACCAAGCAATGAAATACAAATCAGCTAAATAATTGGTTGTTTTCAACTTCGTTGTATCAGATTAGCTAATTAGAATAAAAATTTTCACTGAATTAAATGGTTAAGGTGGAAACAGAGAGGCAAGTTACACTAGCCTTTATGCATGGTGAGATGTAAATTAGCTGCACTAATCACTTTCAAGTGGACTTTGACTATCTTTTCAGTCTTACTCCAACAAACAAATATTAACAACTTAAAATTAGTTTGGGTAATTCAAGTGAAAGATCGAGAATCCTCACCTTATTTATTTATTTATTTACTTACTTACTTTTCATCATAAACATAGTTTTATCCTATTTAATTTGTCTTCTCCTATGAAGCAACATTAAGATATCATTTTATTAGTTTAATTGGTTCACTGGTAATAGTGCAATGATTTACTTTGTCATGTGACTTTTAATAATGAGTATTCTTGACAAGTTGCAAAGGGGAGTTAAGAATATAAAAAAGAGAAAGCAAGCTAGCAAAAAAGAAAATACACAGCTTCAAAAAAATGCATCAATCCGCTCTCTAACTATCCATGCTATGACACATTCCAATCCAAAATGCTGTCTCCATCATGAGACAATTATGGGAAGGGTGTGCATTGGTTGGGAAGAGAGCCAAACTCCTGAAATGTCAACTGCAGCTCCTCAAAGACATCACTTGCCTGGTCTGACAAGCACGCCAAGAGCAGCAGTGGGAGAACAGCAGTGCACTACACCGGAGACGGCCAGACACTTTCTTCCTGTGTCTGTGCCATCACTCTGTCACCTAACGTCACTCTCTGTACCGTTCGCTTGTTATTCTCAGGCAGAAGTGTGGAGCACTGCTTGACGTGCTGTGGTTCACTCTAGCCTATGCGTTCACAGCTAATAAACACAACTCTTCGTGCTTAAATGTGTTAGAGGCCTGGGCTGAGATCTGACATAAGTACAGCGGGGGGAGCGAGTTTGCTGCTAAGCTCCAGGCGATGCCAGGCAGAATGGCTGGAAACGGAGCCTGAGGAAGGGAATAGGAGGAAGCAGCTGTGTATGCCTGTTTGCAATTCTGTTTTCCCTTGCTTCCTCGGAGAAATACACTCAGACATGGATGTATGTACACACATATGCTTGATCAAAGAGATCAGGTAGCATAAAGCAATCAACAGAAAAAGGATGGTATTCGGTGTGAGACAAATTATTACCCAAAACAAAATTACCTCTTTCATCACTACTCAAAATCTGGCTTGTTTTCTTTGGGCTAACTTTGTGGGGGAATTGGTCTCTAATCTTGGCAAAAAGGGAAGATGAGGGGAGAGGCAGGGAGCGAGTCCACAAAATGAGCTCTGTGTACTGCCATGAGCACATTACCTAGTGCCTGTAAATACTACCCAGCTCAGACTCTGAAATCCGAACCGACACTTCAAAGCTGATTTGGTAAAAATTAAACTTCAGTGCTCTCCGCCCGGAGGAGAGCCAGAGGAGAATACCTGCAGTGGTGGTGCCCTGAATGACCAAGATGAATCCAGAACCTTTGAAGCCTGTTAGGATAGTATATGCTGAAAAACAGAGCTCTTGTTGTAGGGTTTTTCTTTAAAAGACAGCATTTTACTCAGAATATTTCATATAAATGCTGTGACCTTCAGACTACATCGGTGGGGAGAGGGCTGTGTGTGCATGTTTGCATATGCATGCGTGACTGGGAGGGTGTGTATCCATTTCTGCATTATGGCGGTGCACAGTGTTTGTGGTTCTTTTAGTGAAGATGACCATGGCATGGGGTGCAGTGGAAAGAGCACAAACTCTCAATCCTAGGACTGCCATTCGTGTGTGACTCTCTCTGAGCTGAGGCTTCTGAACACATAATAGAAAGACATTTACATGTTCCTTGCAGAGCTGTGAGGAAAAAAGCAGGTCATTTATACCTTGCAAACAATAGTGTTTACAGCACGCAAACAATGCCAGCTTCCTTAATCCATAAGAAAAAGTCCCAGGGTATTTTCAGTAAGTATATTTTATATAAATATATGTTCTGTTTTAAACACGACAATATCACTGAGCCATCCCAAAGTCCCTGAAATGTTATAGTTTAATTAAAATGGATCATTTTTACATATGAGGCCATCACATCTTTGTCATTTCTGTATGCGTGCAGCAAATTTCTGAGGCTGTACTCTCAGACACTTGGAGTTTAATTAAAAAACTCTTTTTGATGATGGGGGCTCTAATATATACACCTCAGAACTTTTAAATAGCCTATGATACCTACATTTGATATGTCACCAACATTTGCTTTCATTCTTTGATTCTTTGCTTGAATTTCAAAAGGTGCACATGACACAAAATATCACAACTTTCATAGTCCAAATATCTAGAGGAATTGTATACTAAAAAAAATCTGCTGAAGAACAAGTTAGTGACCACTGCTTCTCAACTTCTTTAAAGAAATAGAGTTCTGAAAAGCTCTAGAGGGAGTTTAGGAAATGGCAAATTGTTTGAAGCCAGAGGTTCAGAGGACTGACCCTTCAAGTAAAACAAAAGGTAAATAAAGACCAGTAAGATTAAGAAATATTATTCAACAATGAAATTGGTGAGATAAAGCAGTCCAACTGTGCCATTGTTACTCAAACAACACATGATTTAGTGCTTTATCTTTATTACCAAATTAATAGGAAACAGTGTTATTTCTTTAACTAGGTAAAAAAATGACTAAGTTAAAAATCACAAATATTATGATATTTAAAAAACTTTCTAACATAACATTCTGTATTTGGCTGATAAGAATAATCACTACCAACAGGAGAGTCTTGACGGTCTCTTGCTCAGAAGATGAACTTCAAGGGAAGTAGAATACCTATTTCATTTACCCTCGGTATCTTTCATAGGAGCATATAAATGTAAATAAGATGAATTTTCAAGTTATTAAAATAATTTTTAAAAATATTTAGATTTACATGTAATCCTAATTTAAGAGAAGTAGCAGAGACTCTTTACCCCCATTGCTATTTTCTGCCTATTGCAGTTTTTCTTAACTTTGGCTACACATGAATCGCCACCAATGGCCATATCAACCAATCTGGTCCATGGGAGGTGCTGAAATGATTGTGCCACTTCTGGGACACATTTTTAATGAGAGCACATGCCCTCTTCTTTCCATTTTCCTTCTAGTTGACTATAATGTGGGGACATGAGGTAAGAAAGTGGGGTAGCCGTTCTGGGTTATGAGGTTGCCTTTGGAATGAGGCCATGCACATCAGAGAGCAACAAGGCCGAAAGAGCCTGGGCCCTGGAACCATGCTCATCACAGAAACCTGGTCTGCCCATCTTTTCCTGGAGAAAGAAAGAAATTTCCAGCTAATTCAAAACACTAGTAGGCAGAGTTTTTTTCCTTTCTTTCTTTTCTTACTCTTGGCAGATATGAGCCCTAATGTGAGACCCCAAAGGTCTTAAAAATTTATACTCAATCATACTCCCCTGCCAAGTTCTCCAAGTTAGCCCATGAATGAGGTCTACTAATTTCTTCTTCTGTACTTTTCTTGCTTTGATTTCCCTCTTCACTAAATCTTGCTGGCTCTTTGAGTCAGTCTTCCCCAGCCATGTGTGTGCTCTCAATGTTCTCCCACTTTTCTACATTCCAATGGCAACTATTTTCTGTACCTACTTTATCACAAGATTTTAATAGTCAGTTCAAATAATAACTGAATGCTGGATGACTAGCTATTCTAGGCTTCTGATTCTACATAACTTTTTATAATTATACTTCCCTACAGAGATTGAGTTTTCTAGAGAGCAGGGATATAGATTTCTTCAAATTCTCTACAGCCCTGATCACAGTGCATATACATTTTATGTGTTCAATAACATGTGTCTGCCAAATGAATGAAATTCCAAAAATGAACTTTCTCCTTTCAGATTTACATAACAATACCACCCCTCTCTCTCCCTCACCATCATGAATAAATCTGTGATCCTTAAATAAAGAAATAATTAATATACTGGTGGAAATATTATCTATATATTTAGATGAGTAGAGGTAAATTGAATAACCAAAAAATAAAGTTAGTATGATAGTTTTAAAAACAAAATCTGTTTAAGAGGGTGACATTGTTTTCAACATTCAATATTCTTATAGTAAATAAAATATGAAGAAAATTTAAAAACCTAGAATCTGTTATATTACTATTCTGAATATTGGTGTGAAACTTAATTAATTTGAATTCTGTCTTTATTTAAGTAAAATTGCTTTTTATAATGCTTTACTTTTTTTAAAAGATTTATTGTTTTTGACAGAGAGAGAGAGAGAGAGATAGAGTCAGAGACAGAGAGAAGGGGGAGGGCCCAGAACAGTCTCCACAGTTGCACACCATCAGCTTTTCCACATAGTTTCATTCCACAGGTGGGCGGGGCTGCACAGGGCAGGAACTGGGCCAGGGTCTCACCCCAGTGAGAACTGAACTGGGGGCACTCCCCAGTTCAGCATATGGGTCCGCACAGGCTGGGGCCAGGATTCGATCCTCAGTCCCAGGGGCTCCAAAGTGAGCACCTAACCCACTGGGCCATCCTGGCTTCCCCTAATGCTTTACTTTTAAGAACACTTATAATGTCAGCTACTATAGAATGAATTGTTTCTTGGAACTTATTCCTATTTCAACCATTTCTTTTAATAAATTTTAATGAGCTCTTTCTATATATGACAACATGTTAAACACCAGGAAGAACAAACGTGTGAATAAAACAAGATCCTTGCCTTTATTTCAATGCAATTTCTACTTACCTGAAGCAGATACACATGGAACGCTGAGGAAGAACCTCTTCCCAAAAGCTACCTGTTTTGTTTTAATTAACAGGTTTAACAAATTATCTTCATTAGATGACAGGTGTCAACAAAGGCAAAACACAGCACTTGTATGTGTACTCACATACACACACAGATACAGAAACACACTTGTACTTCACTATCAATTTACAAAAAGATAACTTGTCTCATAAGGCATACCCATGCAAACGCATTCCTGCTTATTTAATCAACTTTGATTAGTTCTCAACAGGAAATGAAATTACCTAATACAAATATGACGCAATTTTTTGCAAAGTTGCAAATATATAAAGGGTATGAGAGGCAAAATCTTACTATTAGCCATTTCCTTAGCAGCTCCATACATTAAAAAAGCATATGGGAATCAACTGAAAACAGGATATATACTATTTCAAGATTTCAAGTTCACTGTTATACACTAGGAATTTCCTTAAGACAATAAATAATATCTACACCTCTATTTTACTACAATACTGTTGACCCGTTACTGAGCAGCTAAAAAGAAATGATGTGGACTTACTTCAATACTGAAGTACCCTCTGTCAACATAGTCCCCCAAGAAGAGGTAGCGAGTGTTGGCAGGAGATCCCCCAACTTCAAACAGCTTCATCAAGTCAAAGAATTGTCCATGGATGTCCCCACACACTGAAGGAAACAAAGAAATTCATTTTATGACCCCATTATGTTAAGATTCTGAATTAGATAATAAAACTATAAAATTTTGAAGCTGGAAGGAATTTAGAGGTCATCTTAGCCAAAACATTCTTTTGCAAAACAGGAAAAGGAGACAGAGATTCCAAAGTTAATTAGTGCAGACGTGGCTGTAGGACCCAGGTCGACTAATTCATAGATTAACTAAAAAAATAAAGATAATAACAATAATGGCTATTATTGTGCATTTAACAATCCTGCATCAAACACGCGCTAAGACATTTATGCACTTTTTCTAATTCAATACTAACAATGTGGAATAGACACATCCTTTTGCAGATCAGAGAGGAGGCCAAGAAAGTTTCTGGAATTTGACATGAACTATACACAACCGAAGTCTGAGTACATAACTACTAAATGTTACTGCTTCCTGAAGAAAAAATATCCTGTTGATATGTAACAAAAAAACTAGTCCATTGATTCTACAATGTCATCAATTATAAAACATAATCATATTAAAAATATCATTATATTATGTACCACTAAGAAAGTAAAAAATCCAATTAAATTGAAGTTATAAAAAAGCATTTTTATAAGATGCACTCTAACATCAGATACTAAATTTTTTAGAAATCATGAAATGAAAAAAAATTCTGTAAAACATAGTACAAAAAAAAAATCACTAGGAATTGATATTTAACTTTCTCATCGTTTCTTTTAAACCAAACTCTTAAAAGAGCTATGTAGCCTCTTTTCAAAAACCACTTATTCTGTACTTAAAATTTCATTGATGATTTTCAAAGCCCTAAAAAAATATTATCACCATTACACAGATAAGAAAACAGTGTAGCTGAGAGAGGTTATATAGCTAGCTAGGCAAGGTCACTCTCACACATGGATGATCTAAGGTTTAAATTCAGATTTGCCTAACTCAAAAATTTTGCTGTCAACCACATTATATATTTTTTAAAATATTTTATTTATTTATTTATTTTTTTTTTGAGAGAGAGAGAGAGAGAGATACAGAGACAGATAGAGAACTGAACTGGGGGCACTCCCCAGTTCAGCATGTGGGTCCGCAAAAAGTGAGCGCTTAACCCACTGAGCCATCACGGCCTCCCCATAATATTTTTTTATGTTTTATGTTTTATATGTGTAGATATTTAATATTTTATAAGTATGCAATTAAATGATGAACATGATGTGGCTGCTTCTTGAACACTAAGAAGTCACAGAATGAATATATCAGTGAATACTTACTGTGCTTTATTGCAAGAATTAAATGTGTTAATATTGCAATGGGTATAGAAGATTTACTAAAACTAATAGGGCGGAAGCTGGGACGGCTCAGCGGGTTAAGTGCTCACTTTGCAGCCCAGGAGACTGAGGATCGAATCCCAGCCCCGGCCCATGCAGACCCATGTGCTGAACTGGGGTGTGCCCCTAGTTCAGTTCTTGCCAGGGCCTATGTGAGAGGCTCCTGGCCCAGTTCCCACCCTGTGCAGCCCTGTGCCCACCTGTGGAGTGAAACTATATGGAAAACTAATGCTGTCAACTATGGAGACTGCTCTGGGCCCTCCCCCTTCTCTCTGTCTCTGTCAAAAAACAATAAAAATAAATGTTTAAAAAAACAACAACACTAATAGGAACCTGATAAATGTTATGTCAAAGTGACATGTCAAAAGAGAGATATCTAAAACTTCAAGGTCCTAGAG